>JAKCPB010000885.1:0-225575 GCA_021442155.1 Cymbidium sinense
AACATTGATGTCATTCCAATCTCTCACCTATTTCTTTTAGGTAGGCCTTGAAAGATCCCCGTTGAGAACCCATTTGTTGTTTTGCAAAGATTAGCTTGTTGAAGCACCAAGATGCTTCTAGCCAAATTGACTATCATGCATCAGTAAGGATCTATAAAGGATGAACATGGACATGGGAACACTACACATCACGACATCGGAACATGCCACATCACAACCCAAGCACAACGACATGACAAATCTATAAAAAGCAGGCAACACTATGTTATGGGCATGTTATATAAATTTTATTTTATTTTAATTCCAAAAAAAAATAATAATAATAAAAGAAAACAAATAATATGAATGATATCATAAATTCTTCTTATAAAATATCAATATCACAATTGTTTATAAAAATTCAAAATATATCTAAAAAAGTAGATACGATCCGCTTCAAAATTAACAATCAAAATATGGGGTGGGCGGGGAGAGATTGTAGCTGCTTTCGAGGTGTCAAGCCCTTGAAACTGTTAATTGTCGGTTTGGAATCGAGCAAATGTCCTCATCTCATCTTGAGTGTTGTTCTACTTCGTGCATGTTTAGCGTCGTGTCTTGCTTTGTGCGTATTTAGGGCACACCTCTCGATTAGTGCAAGACAACATAATTTTTTAAATACCACATTGTATCTCCAGCTCAAGCCATGTCTCGCTGTGTTCGGGTAATGGAAACATGTTAGGTTGTGTCGAATGGATGTGTCGAACGCACGTGTTCAGACAAATCACGTGTTCGGACACAGCGCATGTTCGGACATGATGGGTTTTTGGGTGTGTCCGTACTTCATTCCTAAGGATGGTTCCTAGGGATAGTTATATGTTCTTAAAAGAGCCTAGCTTTAACACACTAGTTAAAAACCGCAAGGGGCCTATTTACATTCGATAGCAAACTTAAGGAGCCTATAGTTATACCTTGTATACAGAGAGACCAACTTTGCGAATCACCATAAAATTGTAACATTGTTGTTGTCGAGTCCTAAATCTTGAATGAGAAAAGTGGAGGTTACCTTATGTAGTCGACAGCCAGCGTAAAACTTGTTAAAAAATTATGGCATAAATCTTTTAATATATTGTGTTAATGCTATGACGTTCCCAAGTGGCCTTCTATGACCTTAATATAGTGAAAAGTGCAAGAGATCTTTGCGGCTTGAGTGCGGTTAAATAATCAAGGGTCCCCATTATGGCTAGATGAGGGCAAAGCAAATGAAACTAGAATTATGATAGAATTTGGAATATAGGTACTCTTGCAGGTAAATTAATGGAATTAATAGATATTATAGTTTATAGTAAGATAAATATCTTATGTATTCAAGAGACTAAATGGGTTGGGGAGAATGCCAAGAAAATTAATATTTTAAGTTTTAAACTTTGGTATTCTGGCAGGAGTTGTACAAGAATGGTGTATGTGTGATTATAAATAAGAATTTGAAGAAAAATATTGTGAAAATTAATAACATTAGAGAAAAAATTATAGTTTTAAACATTATTATTGATGTTAAAATTATTAATGCTATAAGTTCTTATTCCCCAGTAGGTTTGAACATATGCTTAGAAGAAAAATTTTGAAATGATCTAATAATTAATACAAACGATACCTCTTGAAAAATAGGATTTATTAGAAAAATTTAAATGAACATATTGGTAGAGTGGTAAAAGATTTTAAAATATTCATGGTGATTATGAGTTTAAAGTGATTAATAAAGAAGGTAAGATAATATTAGATTTTGTTTTAGCTTTATGACTTTATTAATATTTTATTAAAAAAATAAGCATATCATACTTATAGAATGGATTTAGTAAAACACGATTGATTCTTTTTTTGATAAGAAAAATTCATCGTTTAGATTGTAATAATGATTGTAAGATCATTCTTAGTTAAAATTTAAGTACCTAATATCGGCTATTGATTTTGGATTTTAAGATAAAGGGTTGGAAGATTAAGAAATATTGTCATAGGATTAGATGGAGTCATTTAAAAAATGCTAATAAAAATTATTTTTAGAGTAAGCTATAAGATCTTAGATTTTAGGATTTTCGTGAGAAAGCTAATATTACATGGAAAAGGATGACAAATGAGATTAAGCAAATTGCAAACATATGTTTTGATAATCAAAATGAAAATCCCATATTAGTAAAAATAGTTGGTGGTGGTGGAGTTAAGATTTGCAATAAACAATAAAAAATGATTTATTATAAAAATTGATTAGATGTAAAAGTTCAAAGAATTAAGAAAGATATAGAGTAACCTACATGGAGTCTAACGATGGGTTTGGTGTGGCGGTGGCGGTCGTCGTGTGTACCCACAATGCTATATGGGGCATTGCGTTCCGCCAATTTTTTGAAGAATTTGTGGTGAGAAGGTTGTATTTTTCAATTTAACCTAGCTTTTTCCGATGACGCCCATAAAGCTACTATTTGACTTTAAAAAAAAAAATTGTAGGCCCTACGTAGCTTTCTAAATAGAAAATTTTTTTGCAGTACCTCCACCATTATTTTTTTGGCAGCTGCAATTGTCTTATACATACCCTAAGAAAGCAATATGTGATGCAAAGAATTCAACATTTAATAATTTATATAATAGATTGGATACTAAAGAGGGTGAAAGATTTATGTATAAGTTAACCAACGAAAGAGAGTAGAAATAAAGATTTAGTTCAATTGAAGTATGTCAATGATGAAAACTAAAAGTGATTTTCTTAGAAGTGGATAGTCAACATAGGTGGAAAAAAATATTTTGATTAACTTTCTAATGAAAGTTTTAAAAATAATGATTTACTTTAGTAACTTTAGTACCTTAAATGAAAATAGTGATTTTGTTTTTTCGTCTTAGTAAAATTGAATTTGGAGGCTTTAAAGAAAATGTAGCATGGAAAAGTAGTGGGGCCTGATGATATTCAATAGTAATGTGGAAATGCTTAGGAGAGCAAGGAATTTATTGGCTTATTGATCTTTTTAATAGTATTTTAAAGATTAAAAAGATGCCACATTCATAAAAAAAGAGTTTGTTGGTTCCTTTTTAAGAATCAAAATGATGATAGAGTGCAAATTATAGAGGAATTAAGTTAATGTATCATGCATTAAAATTATAGGAGAGTAATTGAGTATAGATTACGATATGATACAAAAGTTTCTCAAAACTAATTTGGTTTCACACGGGATAGGTCTACTATAGATGTTATACATTTATTGAGAGGTTTGATTACGAAGTATAGAGAGAATAAGGAGGATTTGCAAATTATATTTGTTGATCTAGAGAAATCATATGATAAAGTTCCAAGAGAAATACCTTGGAGAGTTCTAGAAAACTTGCTTATATTCAAGTCATCAAGGATATGTATAATGAAGCTATTACCTATGTTCAAACACAAGGAGGTTTGACTTAGTATTTTCTTATTTTAATTTGATTATATCAAGAATCGGCTTTAAGCCCATATCCTTTTGTTTTAATTGTGGATGTTCTTACTAGACTTTTACAAGAGGATGTACCTTGGTGTTTGCATTTTGTCAATGATATTCTTCTTGTTGATAAACTAGAGAGGGTGGTCAACAAAATTTGAATTATGAAGGCCAATCTTTGAGTCTAAAGGATTTCTTTTGAGTAGATGTAAAATTGAATACATGGAGTGCAATTTTGTTGTTAAAGATGTAGTGCTAGAGTTATGATAATGGGTGATCAAGTTATTAAAAAGAGTGAATGTTTTAGATATATAGGGTATATTGTTCAATGATGGTGATGGTGATTTAGATGGGGATGTTATTAGTAGAATTCAAGTTGGATGGGTAAAGTAGAGGAATACATAAGGTATGTTGTGTGATAGGAAAGTACCACTAAGACTCAAGGTAAAATTTATAAGAAGGTGAGACCATACAATGGCACAAAATGGCACATGCCATGACGCATGGCGCGATGCGGTGTACCCTTGGCGCCATTTGTAAAGCGCGGCACATCAAAATGACGTGTGCTATTTGCATCATGCATGGGCAATGGCACATGACGCATGCCAAGTTGATTTTTTGAAGCTTAAAATGAAAAGAATATAATATATATGCATATACACATATATGTATATATGTATATACACATATATACATACATATACATGCAAACACACACACATACATACATAAACACACACATATTTATAATAGTATTTCATATTTATTTTTATATATATTTATAATTTTTAAATATTAGTGCCATATTTAAAATAGCGTGTGCTACGCCATGCGCTATGCGCAATGGCTCCACGAGGAGCTTTGCACTATTGTTTCGTTGACAAGTATGGGTGAGACTTGTAATGCCTTATGGCGCAGAATGTTGGCTTATAAAGAGAACCATAAAATTAAGTTAAGTGTTGCAGAGATGAGGATGCTTAGGTGGATAAGTGGCTTTATTCTTAGAGACAAAATGAGAAATGAATATATATGGGACAAGGTTGGAGTAGCTCTAGTGGTAGATAAGATTAGAGACAGTCGCTTTAGGTGGATTGGTCACATTAAATTCCGGCCGTTCGATGACCTTCTTAGGAGAGTAGATGTATTAGATTTGACCTATGTTAAGAAAGGTAGAGGTAGACCTAAAAAGACTTAGGAAGTATAAAATTGATTTTAATTTATTAAGATTAAATAAGAATATGACACTTAATATGATATTAGAGAAAATGAATTCATGTAGCCGACCTTATGGAGTGGATGAAAAGAGTTGTTGTATTTGAGGCTTATCTGTCAACTAGTGTTTTGAAATTTTTCATTGGTCAATCTATCATGACTTTTTGTACATGTTTCTTTTACAAATGCATCTTTTCGTTATTATTTTCAAACATTTCTTACATTCTAAATTTCTTTAAAAAATGCCTTCTCGCATTTGTATGTATAATGCGTGTAAAAATATTTTTGGATTGGTTATATTTTTAAAAACTTGTACAAGTGTTTGATAATGTTCATCGTTATTGGATTGCAGAATCATTACCATGCTGCCTTTTGGACCATGAAGAAGAAACCAAGGACATGATTTGTAACTTTTGATAGGTACTACTGTTCAATCAACATTCATGCAAATATGCTGATTAAGCTAAAATCTCATAGATTATTAAACGTGATTAAAGTCATTTATTGTGTATCATCTAGCAATATAGAAATTGTGTTTCTCATTGTGGATTCATTAACTGGTACAAAAAATTATTCGATCTCAAATGTTTCTAATAATATATGTTTAATGAAGGAAAATGATCCTTGGCGTGGAAAATACAGCTCTAGTATAGGAATTTTACTGAACGTGTCTCATGAGATGGTTAGAGCTTGACACGTTAAAGGATTGCAAGTAAAACATGTTGAACAAAGTTTGAGTCAACTTTTGCTCATTAGTTGTCTTGTTTAAAAGCAAAATCTTGGATGTATTGCAAATGTCTTTGTTATAAGTTCAGGGAAAAAAAACCAATCTATTTACTTCCCCTCGCAACCTCCCATCATGTGACAAGTTGCCAGTCCCTTTGATAATTAGGTCTCTCCTTCTAGCCTCTCACATGAGTATCTCCATTGGCGCCTCTATAGTTGTCATAACCACCATGTTATTCACCATGTCTTTGTTATTGTTTCTCTCATAGTTTCATTGTTGATGACTTCTAAGATCACAAATTCATATCATTATATGTTAATATGGATAAAGTTTAGTCATTTGTGTGGATGCAGATGGTAGAGACTTCATCTTTCAAGAAAATGGGAACAATGAAAAAGGTGAGAGATTTGTGACGAATCTTTATTTATTGTAGGGAAGCTTAATTTTTGGTGGATTTTATGGATGTGGTACGCAAAATGCGAAATTTGAAAATACTCAAGCAGCTATGGTGTAATCAATGTGAATTATGGTTTTGGGCACCTAATCTGGACCTTAGGCATCTAGACCAATCACCCATGTGCTCAATTCAAATTTTTTTAGTAGAAGAATAGAGAGCAAGGTGCTTAGGAGCCTAGTCTCAGCATCATGCCCAATGCGCAGGCACCAATCACATCTTTTTGACGATTTATTTTTCGGCAGAAGAAAATGAGGTGCTAGTCTCATTTTGAGCGATTCAGGAGCCAAAAAAAATGTTAATTTTGTAGCATGATTATAAGGAAAGGAATTATATAAGATCCAAATTTTGGTCTTTTAGGGGATTTCTCTCCGAACATTTTGCCAAAGTTCATTTGTAAGTTTTGATTGTTGTTAGGGCGAGGAATGAAGACGAAGATGATGGCACTATAGAATGAGAGCTTGTAACACAGCAGCACTAAGTTCTTTCCTTTTCCCTTTGTTTCAACATCAAATATCATGTAACTTGTATTGTTTATTCCTTCAACATGAATTAAAATATCTTTTAGGGATTAAATGCAATTGGATGTAGTTTTGTCATGTTTAAATTTTGGTCTTTTAGGGGATTTCTCTCCAAACATTTTGCCAAAGTTCATTTGTAAGTTTTGATTGTTGTTAGGGTGAGGAATGAAGACGAAGATGATGGCACTATAGAATGAGAGCTTGCAACACAGCAGCACTAAGTTCTTTCCTTTTCCCTTTGTTTCAACATCAAATATCATGTAACTTATATTGTTTATTTCCTTCAACATGAATTAAAATATCTTTTTAGGGATTAAATGCAATTGGATGTAGTTGTCATGTTTATGTTTAATGCATTATTTTTGAGTTTTTTGTGCTTTATTGTTACTGCATATTTCATTATATTGTTACTGCATATTTCATTATATTGTTAATGTGCTGTAATTGATTGACTACCAATTAGAAGTTTAGGAGGTCTTTTCAAAATGAGGATGTGGATTATAGACCTGTAGTGGCAGAAATATCATGTGAATCATTGGATAGAGATATTTATGTTGAACTCATGTAATTAGTTGGATCATCAAATCCATTTATTTGAATTTGTTGGCATTGAATTTATTATCAAAAGATATGTACGTTTTGTGGTGATATTAGTGATCCTAAGTATTAAAGAGAATAGAAGGATACACTAAGGATTTAATTACAATAAATCTTATAATACTCATTGACTGTATTGTAACTGATATAATAAAACAAATATTGTGAAATGTAAACTTTAGACCCTAAGTGCTTGGACAACAACCCAAGAGATTTATGTTTTATGTTCTAAGAAAGCACTTCTCTAGGTTTGTTAATTGACGTTATGTTTCAACCATTCGAATAAGATTTAGTTTTTATAATTTCGATAATTTGCACAATTAGTCTCTGTGAGATGATATCTTTACTCTTCACTTTACCTACTACAACAACAACAACAACAAGCCTTAATCCCACTAAGTGGGGTCGGCTACATGAATCCTTCGTCTCCATTGTGTTCTATTATGTGTCAAATTCTCATTTAATTCAAGTATATTAAGATCATTTTTTACATCTTAACCAAGTCTTTTAGGTCTACCTACCTTTCTTAACATAAGAAAAATCTAATGCATCTACTACTCTCCTAATGGTCATCGGACGCTTTATGTGGCCAAATCATCTAAGCGACTCTCCTAATCTTATCTACCATTGGAGCTACTCCAACTTTTTCGAACATACTCATTTTGCATTCTATCTCTAAGGGTAAAGCCACTCATCCACGAGCATCCTCATCTCTCACACTTAACTTAGTCTTATGTTTCTCTTTTTTGTGACATTCGCACTGTAAGTCATTCGGTCTTACCACCATCTTATAAAATTTTCCTTAAGTTTAAGTGGAACTTTTCTATCACATAATAGGCTAGATGCATTCCTCCACTTCAACCATCCAACTTGAATTCTACTAATAACATCTCCCATCTATTTCACCATCATTTTGAACAATGAGCCTAAATATCAATCTCACTCTTATTAATGACTTGATCCTAAAGTCACAAAGACTACCACTAAAACTTCTACAACTAAAATTACACTCCATATATTCGCTTTAGATCTACTTAAAGCGAAAACCTTTAGACTCTAAAGTTGACCTCCATAATTCAAGTTTCTGGACTCCTCTAGTCTTATCAACAAGAAGAATGTCATCGAAAGCATACACGAAGATACATCTTCTTGTAAATGCCTCGTAAGAACATCCATAACTAAAGTAAAAGATAAGGGCTTAATGTTGATCCTTGATGTAATCCAACCGAAATAGGAAAATATTTTGTCAATCCTCCTTGTGTTTGGACACAAGTCTAGTATACATATCCTTAATGACTTGAATATAACCAATATTAACTTCTTTCTATTCTAGAACTCTCCAAAGAACATCTCTTGAGACTTTATCATAAGCTTTCTCTAAATCAATAAATATCACATGTAGGACCTTCTTATTTCCTCTATGCTTCTCCATCAAACCTCTTAACAAATGTATAGCATCAATAGTAGATCTACCTGGCATGAAACCAAACTGATTGTGAGAAACTTTTGTATCACATCGTAACCTATGCTCAATTACTCTCTCCCATAATTTTAATGTATGGCACATTAACTTAATTCCTCTATAATTTGCACACTCTTGTGCATCACCTTATTCTTAAATATAGAACCAACAAACTCTTTCTCCACTCATCATCGGCATCTTTTAGTCTTTAAAATAATATTAAAAGATTTGTAAGCCAAGAAATTTCTTGATCTCCTAAACATTTTCACACTTCTATTGGAATATTATCCGGTCTTTTCCACATTTCATTTTCTTTAAAGTTTCACTAACTTCATTTACTAATCTGACGATCAAAATGAAATTCTTTATTTTTGTTTAGGCATTAAGGTTGCTAAAATCAATCGTTCGATGCTTCATTGAAAAGTTTATTAAAATACCTCATCCACCTATTTTCAATATCTTTTTTTTAAGAAAAAAATTTATTATTTTCATCCTTTATACCCCTCATCTTTCACTTCTCTCTTTGGTTGGCTAACTTATATATCTTTCACCTTGGTATCTAATCTATTGTATAAATCACTAAAAGTAAATTTTTTCAGATCATATATTATTTTCTTAATCTCTACAGTATTTTATATCTTTCCCAATTCTCCGAAGTTTTACATCTAAACCAAATTTTATAACAATGCTTCTTATTCTTTCTTGTCGACTCCATCACTAACTATTCTTATTAAAAGAACTTTGATTCACTGAGCATCTTTAGAACTCTTAATTTCACTTGATATTTTTCCCACATAAGCGTTAGCTTCCTTATGAACATCCCAAACTCTAATTTCTTGTAGCTTTCTTAAAATATATTTTATTTGTGTTTTTTTTAAGTGTCCCCATCTAATCCTGACAATAATTTAGTTTATTTTTCTCTTACAACCTTCGTCTTAAGATCTAAAACTAATAATTCGATGTTGGGTCTTAAAATTTCACTGAATGACTAATCTTTATAATCTAATCTATTTTTCTTATAAAAAATAATCAATTTGTTTTACTAGATCCATTTTATAAGTAATAATATGTTCATCTCTTTTCTTAAATAAAGTATTAACTCCAAAATCATAAGTTAAAGCAAAATCTAATATAGTCTTCTTCATTACCCCTTAATTCAAATCCATAACCATGAATATTTTTAAAATCTTCTACCACTCTACCAACAATATTTAAATCTCCCCAATAAATACTTTTCTTCAAGAGGTATCTTTTGTATTAATCCTTCTAATTCATTCCAAAATTTTTTCTTTTGAGCTTATCTCCAAACCTACTGAGATATACACTTATAACATTGATAATCTTATCGATAATCTTTTAAATAATTATAATTCTCCACATCTATTAATACTTATAACATTATCCTTCAAACTTTTATCTATAATCACACTACACCATTTCTAGTTCGACTTTTACCGAATACCAAAGTTTAAAACCTAAACTATCAATCTCCTCTTCTCACCAACCCATTTAGTTTATTGAACACATAAAATATTTATCTTTTCATGAACCATAATATCTATTAATTCCATTAATTTACGTAAGAGTACCTATATTCCAAGATCCTAACCTAATTCTAGTTTCATGGACTATCTTCTTTGCATCCGTCCATAATGTGGGAACCCTTGCTTATTTAACGCCGGGTCAGTCACAGCACATTTTTCACGTATTCAAGCCATGGTCGTCGCAGGCCTTAGCATTAACACAATGATTTAAAAGATTCATGTCATGATTATTTTGACAAATTTTATCGGCTATCGCTACCTACAACCCTCCACTTCACTTTACCTACTAAAGGAGAATTTTGTGTCTTTCTCGTAGCAATTGTCCTTAAGAAATGGATTTTGGTTGAAAATAATGTATGGAGGAAAGTCTTAACAAAGATGTGTGTGTGTGTGTTAGAGAGAGAGAGTTTGCATGTCTTATTTCTAAATCAAATCATTGTCGAGGATGACTCAAACTTGAGTTGGTGGCCGAAGTTTGAGTCAAAGATGACTTGAGCTTAGGTCGACACTATTTCACCCCTATTGAGACTTCCACGAATATGTTTCATAATAAGATTAATAATTATAAACTTAAACTCGCTTAATAATTGCTCACCTTTTAATTGACTAAGAATTAAAATCAATTAGCTTTGACTCGATGGTTATTCACTCATAAGTAGTTCAATTAAACTTAAAATGGACTTGATATATGGTATGCATTTATCTATGTGTTCACATAAACAACAACAACAAGCCTTTATCCCACTAAGTGGGGTCGGCTACATGAATCCTTCATCTCCATTGTGTCATATTATGTGTCAAATTCTTATTTAATTCAAGTATACTAAGGTCATTTTTTATACACCTTAACTAAGTCTTTTAGGTCTACTTCTACCTTTCTTAACATAAGACAAATCTAATGCATCTACTCTCCTAACTGTCATGACGTAGATGCTTTATGTAAAAATCATCTAAGGCGACTCTCTCTAATCTTATCTGCCAAATCATCTTATGTGAGGTTTCATCCTAATCTGATGGCAACCACTATGTAAATCAATCATGGTGAAGGTGGTCGCATTATGCGATCTAATAAGTCATCTATACAAGGAATCAAAAATTTATATTTAATAGTGATTTTGTTCACCATCCAATGTACATACAAGAATCGTTCTTTTGGGTACAATAAGAGTGGAATAGAACAAAGACTGGTACTTTCGCATCAATCTTCTAGAAATCAAATCTTCCACCTATCTCTAACTCCTCGTAGTTGATTGCATGTGGTAAGCAAATCGATTGGGCAAAATTGATTCTAAGATGAGGTCTATATCATGCTGAATGTCATGCAATGATGGTAATCTAGCAGTCTAGCTAGTAAAGTGTCTGCCATAATATCTTGAAATTCTGCTATTATAGGTTGCACCTCAATACTACTCCACCTACTAATACTAACCCTAAGAGTGCTTCTCTTATGGCCTGCATAAAGATAGCATTGGGGTTTGACTTTCTTCTCGGTCGAGCATTTGTCACCTTGAAATCTTTCTAAGGTGAGAGTATGCATTTACCATTCTTGTTGAATGAGTATGTATTCTTATAGTCATGAATAATTCTCCTATCATATTGCCATGGATTGCCTAGGAGAATGTGACAACAATCCATATGTACTACATCACACCAAATTTGCTTCTAGAGCTTGTCCTTGATAGAGAATTTCACTAAGCACCTCTTATTAACACAAATCTTATTATCTTTTTTTTAGCCAAGTAAGGGAATATGGTTGGGTGTGCTTTTGAGTAAAGAGGCTCAACTTATCCACCATTTGTTATGTAGATATCACACTCTGCTTGTCTCCATCAATGATCTGTACACCTTTCCATTCACAGTGCATCGTGTACGAAATATGTTATGCCTCAACCACTCTTGTTCCCTCTTGGGTTTGGATTGGGGCACCCTTTGAAATAGAAGCATCTCCCCATCATCAATGATAAAATGATACTCATCATCGGGCATCCTCTTCTCTTCATCATCCATATCAATCATTCCCTCCCCAACCTGCTCTATAAAGGAGATTATTTTTTGTTTAGGCAATTGGATGCAATGTGCTCACAACAATGGCACTTGAAGTACTTCCTAGCTAGGAGGGTATTTGGTGTACTGGCCTTCTCACCCTTCTTTACATCCTAGGCTGACTTATCCTCATGAGGAATAGGTTTTGCATCTCTACTAGGTATATTCTTGCTGCTAGATCTAGGAGTTGAGCTGTTGGAGGGTGGAGTGCTTCATGCTCTTCTACTGCTTTTTCACCTTTAGAGATATTGTTTGCACGCCAAGGTCCAATATAATTGTAACATTGTTGATAGTAGGTTTCGATCCTCCCAAATATCTGACAATTGTATTCTCTTCTGATTTCATCAAGTCACATTTCAGCTTGAGCTGCGAAAACTCAACTATATACTCCTCAACAGTCAATTATCCTTCTTGTAGATTATGGAGTTTCAAAAAAGCATTATGTGTGTAGTGTGCAAATAGATACTTGTGCTATAGCTATTTCAATTTAGACCATGCAGTGATCTTACTTCTAGATTTACGTTGTCTTATGAATGAAGCTCTTCTTAAGGTTGATGACAACTAATTTGATCTTCTTGTCTTCTGCTACATTTTTGTATTTAAATATCTACTCTATAACTTGTATCACTCCATGAAATCATATAGATCCATACATCCCTCAAAATCTAGGATGTAAACCCTCACCCCTAGATCATATTCCCTTGGATGCTCTTTTTCTATATGCAATGACAAGTTGATGAGGCATCGATTATTTGTCACTGGAGTCGGATTGGTAAAAAGTGTTCTTTTCTTGATCTTCATCTGATTTGTCACCGTTGTGACCAATTTGAGCTTCTGTTTGTTGTCTTTCTTCAAATTCAGCGAGCCTCCACTGTAATTGAAGGATTTCTCATTAGGTTTCTTCTGTTATAAGGGTTTGAACACCCCATTGGGGATTTCTCTTTGGTGGTATGGTTGGGTTTTTTGGTTTAAGAAAAATATGGGGATTGTGGGCTGTTTTTGGGTCGTAATTTTAGATTGAAAAAGAGGAGGTTTGTGTCCAAAAAATTCAGAAAAGGTTTTGGGGATTTGCAGAATGCTTGAAATAGTTTTGGAAGTAGAAAAAAAGGTATCTAAGAAAGATTTAGGGTAGATTTAGCTCTAATACTAAATGATACCATTTAGTATGACGGAGAGGATAATTTAGGATCAAAGGAGTAAGGAAAATAGTCGTAATGGAGGGCACAAAAGGTTAATACTTGCTATTTATTGGATTTGATATGCAAAAACAGCAACTCGGCTACTGAAACACACCAGGACAGCTGTTAAACGATTGTTCAACGGCTTTGAATAAGATAGGAGAACTTGGGAGAGATACACCATCAAAGCTACACAAGATACAGATTTAGACATCACTTACGAGGTTTGAATACAGCTAGAATATAGAAAATTAGAAGAAAAAAAAAATCCGATGTATAACGGCAACGAAGAGAACATCTCAGAAAGAGTTTGAAGTTTATTCTATATCAAATATTATTAATCATAACCTAGAATAAGTAAACCTGGCTCCAATACGGCCAAATAAAACCGGACTTGGGAGAAATCCGTCATTTCAGCATCGCGCCTGTTTGATTCTTTGTATTTAGATGCATTTCAAATACACGTATTTAAACTTTTTAGCTGTTTAGTTGCAAGTAAAGTAAAATTTCAATGTAATGTAATGTATTCCAAATACATCAGAAAAGTCATTTTTGGTGTATTTGGAATTATTTTGTGAATTTCAAATACATCGGTCGATGTAAGTGATCACGGTCGCCCGGGCCCTTATTGGCCACATGCCACCCTCGTCGTCGGCCGGGCCGACCGCCACCGCCACCGGCCAGCCGCCATCTCACCACGTGTCGCGCCATGATGTCGCCACGCGTCAAACCTTCGACTTTACATTATATTTTTTTACCAAACAAAAATAAGAAAGTCGTGAATTTATAAAACTCTCAACTAAACAATCAGAAAGTAATCCTTTTCTTGAATTTATTTTATATCGTTCTTTTACCTGCATTCCAAATGTGCAATCAGTTTAGGGAAGTATTTTGTTATGGAGGGATTTTGAGACTCTTAAAGTTTAGGAGTGTTGATGTAACTAGAAGAGAGTTTCATAATTTTTGTGCCTATTTTTAGAGCAAAATCCTTGGAAGTCAACTAAAATTTCTCTTCCAACCTTTGCGTGGAAATCCTGCGAGTCAAACTAGTTGTTACTATAGGAGAGAGCACGCATAACTTAAAAACACCTGGAACTCGACTCGGTCATGCTAAGCCGGGCTTGGTGCCCTTTATGTGATGTTTATAGGCAATTTTTATATTTTGTTCAATTTTTTACAATATTTATCATGTAATTAATATAAAATGAAAGTATAGCATATCATATATCAAAATTTGTGTAAATAATTTATTAAATCTTGATATGTCATTAAAAATTTTATTAGTTGAAATCGAAATCACGAAAATCGATCTTGAGTTGAGACTAGCCTAGATCAAACACTTGAAATATTGAAATTTTGTGATATTAGTCGAATCTCTAAATAGCTCTTAAATATGGGTGTTATAGTCAAATCGAAGCGTTTTGACGAATCTAAGCTTAAGATCTCGTAATTTTGATTTCATTTGAACATTCAAATATTTAAAATACATCAGATGATCGAATGATTAAGCTGTTTGATGGAGTGGTTTGGATTTTATCTGTATTTACAGTGGTCACTCTCATAATTTATAAATGACCCCTCATTCTTCACATGAGAGGAGATCAAGCTAAAGAGAAGAGAGAGCTCTGAGGCTTGAAGAATCTCCATGCATAATTGTGCCACCAGTCGACGGTTGCTGACCATCGTCGCCGGTCATTGCCGTCGACCTTTGGACCACCGCCGTCGGTCAGCGTTGCTATCGCTGCCGTTGCATATCGGTCCTGCGTCGCCGGGCTACGCCGCCATCATGCCGGTGCCGGCCGTCGGTCGCCGTCGGCCACCACCCGATCATCGTCGCTGCCATCGGCTGGACCAGGTTGTCGGTCACCACGATTCGACCATCGTTGATCGCATTGACCGTCGGTCATCCTGTCGTCACGCCATTATCGGTTATCGTGGTGATCACTATCTACCGTCGACCATTATCGGCTGGTCGTCGCCACCGCGCCCAATGGCTGCCTACTATTGTTGGTCACGCGGTCGTTGTCACCGTCCACCGCCCCGCTGCCGACGGTTCGGATCATCACGACCGCGTGGTTCACCCGTGCGCCACCAATCTACAACACTATCGCCGTAGTTGTTGTTACCTGATTCTGGAATTGCCATTATCAGGCTTTCTCACATACAACTCTATAATCCTGTTATCGAGAAAACTTAAACTTTGTACTCCAAAGCAGATATATAGTAGAATATCTTTATTGGGCTAGATCCCGTGGTTTTCTCATTCTTTTTGGGGTTTTTTCATGTAAAAATTATGGAGTTTCTTGTTCTCTCTTCAAATATCTGTGTGCGTGCTGGATTTTTCAACAAGGTTAGGGCGTAAAGTTTATTCTATAGTAATTGATTTTCTAGCACACAGTAATTTGACGACGTCTGTGGGAAGCAAACCCCACAATCGTAATATCTGTGAACACCTGCATTATGGCCAACAGGCACAATACTAGCAATAATGGAGCCTCCCGCTCCAACTCTCGACACTTCCGAAACCAATCCTTAAACCAAGGATGCTAAGCTTCTGCCTCAGTTCCCCTTAATAGGTGTGATCCTATCAGTGAAGCTGCAACAAGAATTTCTCTAGAAGATTGTATTCGTTGAATGGAAGAATATCAAAATGAGATAATTTAACTTTTACGAGAAACACGACAACCACTACTGTGACAAACACATCTCCCCTAAGATCAATCATTAGCCAGGGGAGGTCAAAATGCTGATACGGGACCTTCTCGCCATCAGACTGAAGTTCCTTCGTTTCCGGTGATCGATCTCGATCGTTAGTTACGCTTCAACACGTGGCTCAACATATCTCTAACCCACCAATAATTGCTAGTGGCTAGGCATGTTCTTGTCTTGTTGATTCCACCCGTCATGTCATAATGTGGAATTACAATGCTTAATGCGAAGAATTTCACCTTAAAGATAGGAATCATCTTCCTTTTTACACTGCTATCAGGAGTCTTCACCTTTGACTAAAGCAATTCTTCAACATTCTATTCATGTAGGTTTCAAGCTTCCAAGCATCGACTCCTATGATGAGGCAACCGACCCATATGAACACATCGACTATTATAGAATCATCATGTACATCCAACGAGCTCCTGACACACTACTTTGTCAGGTCTTTTCCAGTCACCCTCAAGGGTCAAGCTCACACTTGGTTCTACTCCTTTATAAGGATCTATCATACCTTTGACGAACTCGCAAGATTTTTGTAGAGTTTTATTACAAATGGGATGATCATTAAAGATTCGTCTCATCTCAAGTATTCCTCAAAATGAAGGTGAATTATTTAAGGAGTACTTCAAGAGGTTTTCCTAGAAGTACTCCTTTGAGGCTCGCCAAATATCACAGGTAGACCCTGAATTACTAAGAGGAGTTTTCCTTGGAGGGCTTCGTCCTGGGCCTTTCTACTCGTCACTAATGCGTGATATGATCCGCTCATATGTCGACTTGGTTTATTATGTGGAAGCACAAATTTCTGATGAGGTTATTAATGCCCATCAATAATTTGAACAATCCACAGGAAAATGTAAGAGTGTCCCAAGGAACACAGATCAATAATCTCATCAAAAGAAGCAACAAGACAGTCGCGATCTCCCTTCATGCCCCTCACATCAACGACGTGAACCATGACTAGGAAAGGAATACACACCACTGAATACATCTTATATTTACGTCTTGATGGTCATTCGAGATGAACAGACCATTAAGTGACCACATCCATTGAAACCAAATTCAGAAAATCAGGAACAATGTTATCATTTCCATCGAAGTCGTGGACATACTACAGGCGTGTAAACAACTCAAAGAAGATATCGAGAGACTCATTCAATAATGATATCTGCGTCAATTTGTGCAGAAGCAATCAACTCAAGCAAACATAATTCCAATTGGGGGGCAACCGGGACAATTATCACATAAATAACAAAATAGTCGTTAGATAGTTGGAGAATTTGAAATAATTGCAGGAGGATCACTATTATCTAATTAAATCTTCATTGCCACCTCCGAAGAGCCAGAGTTAAATAAATCTCGTATTGATCATTCCATCACTTTTAATGACTCAGACTTAGAAGGAGTCCAAGTTCCACATTAAGATTCATTTGTCATCGGTGTGGGGATCGGTGACCCATGTTATAATGTTAAGAGAATTTTGATTGATAACAGGAGTTCTGTTGATATTTTATTTTACTCCACTTTTTTAGCAAGAGTCTAGTTACGTAAAAGCTCCAACCCATTTGTATGACCATTATATGGGTTTGATAATCGCCATGCAGTAGAGGGACAATCACCTTGTTGTTCTCGAGCCTCGACAAGTCATTCATTCAATTCAATTCATAGTTGTGAAGTCAAATTCAGCATACAACGCTATCTTTGGAAGGCTCCTCCAATCAATCAAGTCGCATTCTTGATCTCATCTTAAGATGAAATTTTCAACCCTCATTGGGGTAGGAGTGGTTCGTGGAAATCAACAAATATCACAATCATATTACCTCAGACAAAGCTCAACCACTCCCTTCGTTGACTTTCAAAGATCAAAAATCTTAACTTTGCTTATAGAAGATTTGCTCGTGTTTCATTATCGGGACCAAGCTATGACCAATGGCCTAGAGGAAAAATCTTGCCTAGAACTTGGAACATGGAAGATCTCAAAATATTCTCAGTAATTCTTAGTACATAAATATTGCAGCCTTTATTCTACCTCATTTGTCTTTTTCTCTACACTTCTTGTCTTTTGTTAATTCTCTTTAAAAATTTATCTTATTCTTCTTGTTCAGTTATTTTATGACAACATTGTATCACCGACATTATCAAAGTAATGAGTTTATGACTTTTTCTTTCAAGCTTGTTGCACGTAAATAATCTTCTTCATTTTAATCCTCCCACTTGAGAAATGCACAACTCATGTGTGTCTCAATCGGGGCATGATTAATCCTAAAGGGGTATCCGACTTCTTCCATACAGGTAAGAAGCCAAGTAACACTTTGACTAATACCTAAGATAGGTCAAAAAGTTCTTGGCGGACATCCCATGACCTCATCCATACATATAAGACGTTAAATAATATTTTGACTAATACTTAAGATAGGTCAAAAAGTCATTGGTGGACTTCCCATGATCTTTTCCATACAAGTAAGACGTCAATCAATATTTTGACTAATACCTAGAATAGGTCAAAAAGTCTTTGGTGGACTTCCCACCTCTTAGATGCAGTTAGTGTCGTCGAATGATATTCCAACCAATCACCTCGGATATGTAAAAAAAAAAAAAAATTTGAGAGCAAATCACCTAAATTTTTTAATTTACTAATATTATTGATAGCTCTAATATGATGATATAAGAAAGAATTAAAATTCTAGATATAAGAGAAATAAAAAAATACATAGATAAAAGGGAAAAATTCTCCTCAAGTGATACTTTATGATAGCAATATCCTCTTCACCGCTAGAAGATGCTCTCTTAAACTCACTTTCAACCCCTTCATCTCCTGAACCTGGCGAAGGGTCTTCAGATACTTGGCTGGGAGACATATTCTCAATACTAGCCCCAGTTTGTGATGTACTAAGCGAATTCCTTTTAGGAATCCTCGGATGAAGCATTCCTCCAAGCATTGACGCTCCAAGTCCTTCATTTCAACATCAAGAATATGATTATGAGCTTCTTGGATATGATCTTCGATAACATCGCGATAAGCTAGGGAGTTCTTAAAGTCTTCCACTGTCTTTAAGGATATAACATTTGCTTCCGCTTCTGACATAATATGCTTCTTCTCACAAAGGCGATCATGTAATGCTTTCTTCTTCTCTACTACAAATGGCTTGAGTCTTTTCTCTTTCTAGCAAGTCTGTCCTCAGACTCATCATGAGTGCACTTCTCCGACTTCGGAGAGAAAGATAAGTTGACATGTTTACTAGTTAGTTGATCGTCCAGTGCTACCACTTCTTTGGTCTTAGCACTCATCTTTCGCTCGTACTCGCCTTGCAAGTATTTTATCTTCATAAATTAGTATTCCATTCATCTAGAGTGACACCCAAATGAGCCATAAGTCATAATATTTGGGTTGCCTATAATAAAAAAAATCATAAATATTACACAGAAAAAATGAAAGAAGAAAAGAAAGAGAAAGATAAGATAACGTACTAATTCGTCTACTCGTTGACGTCCAATGCATACGTGCTTTAACACCTCTTCAGGAATATGCGGTTTTGAGAGACGAATCCCCCCATTATGAGTTGAGATAGCTAAACTCTCAGAGGCCAACTAGAGGAGAACATCTTCACAATTATTTGACATAATTATTCCGACACATGTCTTCTTTCTCTTTAGATAAGAAGCATTGTTGTCACCATGATATCACAACGGGCTTCTTAAAAGAATCCTGTGGATATGAGGGAGACATTTCATTATCTTTACTTGATCTCTTCAGTGGAAGAACATGAGATCTCTCCGCCTGAATGGAATGGTCAACCTTGAACATTCTATCTTCAATTATATACTTGTCAATGTGACGTAACTCATGATGCAAGCTTCTTACATCAGGAATATTAAGAGTTGTTAGGATTTCGTTCTCAATCGAATGGATCTAGAAGGTTGTTCAATCTTTCCCATCTTTCATGGAGGTCTCACTCATTTTTCACAAAAAAAATCAATTAGACTAACTTCTAGATGGATCCCGTGCTAAAATTTCTATCCAATTCTTTATTCCCCGATATGAAACACGCCATCACAATGACACATTCGCGTGCATAAGTGATGTTCAAAGTCAGACCACACTCTCTAAAGAAGATGGTCAAACCAACGATGATAACTAAAGCTCAAAATGAAATTGTGACAAAATTACACTGCATATTTTAAAAATCTCCATTAATTCAGGAACCAAAGGGAATCGTAGTCCGCACGAAGAATCATCTCAAAAATAGTAATGTATCTTTTGAGGAAAATGTGCGATCGATTTTTTTTGGCAACAAGAGCCACCAACTCATTTGGGAAATAAAATTTTCTACTAAACACTATTAAACTATCGGTTGTGATAGTGGATGATATATCGTCTCGTCACATTATTGGTTTTCTTCTGGCCATCATCCTATGAAAATACATAATAAATATGAAACAAAAAAGATGACAAAAAGACAAAGGTCTGAGAACTATGTGAAGCAACTCACTTATCTCAATCAGTATCCCTCGACTTTGTTACTCACCGACGGTTTTGAATAAATTTTTTTGCCTACGATCTTACAAAAAATATACGTATACATATGAGGTCACAAAATGAGCTATTTCTCTCTAATGATACTCCGAAATTACCTGTTAGATTTTCTGAGTTTTTTGAGAGATGATTTCTAATTGACGCTTCCCCGCCACCTTGGCAGTTGTCAACTGTTGATCCATCTATTAGATTTTCAAGAAATTCAATTTCCTTCAAGAAAAAGTAAAAAATGCGGGCCTTGATTGCCTTCAAACCCGGTCGACGGCGGGGCTTGATGCTCTCTCGAGGAAAACCCGAGCATCGCCAGTATGAACTATATGAGATTGCCTCCAAACTCGGTCAACAAGGACAATTGACACCCTCGAGGAAAAATCGAGTCTCAGAGCACGACGGGCTTTCATCTCAAACTCGGTCGGTCCGTTGAGGCTTGATGCCTCTCGAGGGAAAATGAGTCGTCGTATGAACTACGGACTTTGATTACCTCCTTCGTTCGGCGAGGACAATTGACATCTCTCGAGGTGGAGCATCGTCATTATGAACTATGAGTCTTGATCAATAAAGCAAATAACCTTCTTTTAAGGTCGAGGTTCACGACAAAAGAAATTTTTTTATTATTTTAGCCTTTGAACTTACTAGATAATTTCTCATCAGAACATTATAGCATATGAGAGAAAAGCGTCTCTTACTTGACCCCAAGGGGAGGGGTTTATAAATCCACAATATGGGCAAAGGAGAATAAATTTTGAGAAGAAATCTAAACATGTTTAAATAGATTTTAAATTTTTTTGCTCAATTATATCTTTCCTTTATAAAAGTGAAAAAAAAGGAAGAAAAAATTGAAAAAAAATAAAAAATCCAAAATTTTGCTCATTAGCGTGCGTTCGCGCTTGGCGTGTTGTGTAATTTGTGCCCATGGCGCGCTGTCTTACATGCCGGTCGCTGCTATGCTAGTGTGCTCCGTGTGCTAATCACGTGATCATAGTCTTGTCATGAAGATTTATTCTCTCAAACTATATTGACATAAAAGTTAACAAATTTTTTAACATTGAAGAAGTTATTTTCAATTATTTGATATGTATTTCTGGATGATAGAGATAATATCATCCAAAAATAGTGGGACACTGATATGTCACTGAAAACTCTATTAGTTGAAACACAAATCTTGACATCGAAAGAAATCTTGAGACGAGCTTAGCCCAGATCAATCATTTAAAATATCATTAGAAACTTTGGGATATCAGTCGGATTCCTAAATAGCTCATAAATATGGAGTGTTTATAGTCAAATCGAGCGTCTTGATGAGCCGGATCTAACAAGCCCAAGATCTCGTAGTTCTGACTTCATTTGAGCATTTAAATATTTAAAATACTGATGATCCAAGGAATCACTTTGAGCTGTCTGATGGAGTGGTTTGAATTTTGCCTGTATTTACAGAGGTGTCACTCCCATAATTTATAAATAACCCCTCATTCTTTATATGAGGGGAGTCCAACAAGCTAAAGAGAAGAGATAGTTGAAGAACCTTCAAGCATAATCGTCTGCCGTCGACGATCGTCGACCGCCACCGCCATCGCCCGTCGGTTCTCGTCAGCGCCATCGCCATGCCGGTCATCGCGCCACCGCCGTATCGACCACCATCGCTGGTCCGCCTGCTTTCGACCATCGCCATTGTCGACCAGCCATTGTCGACCGCCGATCCGCTATCGTCGACCACCTACCCGTGCCCGTCGCCACCACCGATCATTGTCGCGCTGACTACTGCCGTCGGTCACGCTGCGTCAGCCGTCCTGCGGCGACCATCTTCGGTCATCGTCGCGGGCCACCACCGCCATCACCGATCACCATCGTCGGTCCGCCTTTCGTCATCACCATCCGGTTCGCCCGACCAGTTGTCGGTCACTGCAGACCGTCATTTGGTGGCCTCCCAACCACTTGTTGGATTGTCACCACTATTATTGGTCGTGCCTTGTCACCGATTACCTCGTCATTTTCGCACATCTTAGGATCATCATTGATCCCGCCGTTTCACTAACTATTCTGACTACATTTCTACATTTTGTTGATTCAATTCTTGTTAGGCTTTCTCACATACACCTCAGAATTACATTGTCGGAAAATTTAAAATTTGTACTTCAAGATATATAGTAAAATATTTTTATTGGGCTTGACTTGTAATTTTTTTTCCTCTTTTTGAGGTTTTTCTATATAAAAATCTTAGAGTTTCTTATTCTCTCTTTAAATATTTATGTGTTGGATTTTTCAATAAGGTTAAGCGTAAAATTTTATTCTACCGTAATTGATTTTTTAGCACGCAACAAATCTAATGGGATGAAAATTAGGAGCTTATAGATAAATTATTATTAAGCCAATTTTAAAAATAATTGTCTAAATAACACATTAAGTGACATAAGATGAATTTTGCAAAAATATTTGAGCTAATTTGTGCAAGATGTAAAATTTTAAAATAAATTTGAAGATTTTAATATATAAGTGTAGGTTAAATAAAGAGTGTTTTAAGATTAGTGCATGTTTAGCTTCAGCTAAAAATTATTACACATAATTATATGAAATGACGTGCACTCCCAAGATACCTTAATTAGACGTTTGAATATTAGAGATCGGTATTATGCCTTCAGTTATCGAATCATTCATTGAATAACACGTTGAGGATTGTATCAAGACGAGATTTGTGCTATTTTTCAATTTCATCGAAATAAGCTGATCATACCAACATGTTCTGAGGGGCAACAATTTCTCTTTTTGTTGTTCATAAACTTATTTTTGCGTTTTGGTTTTTTATTATTATTATTTTTTATTTTTTATTTAGCCGATTAGGATTTTTTTTAAAAAAAATAAAATATTATATATTTTAAACCAATTTTTAATTATTTTTAAAGTTAATTAATTTTTCAGTTAATTATAAACATGTATTTTGTTTAGTTACTAATATAGTTTTTTTTTATCTATTTTTAATAATGAAATTATTTTAGTTTTAAATTTGGTTTTTATTATATTTTATTTAAATTAAATTATTTTTAATTGTAATTGTCATTGGGGTGTTAACTAAAATTACAATTAAGTAATCAAGTGTTAAATTTGTGAAGTAATATGTTATGTAGAAAACCACTACTTCATGCAACAAATATAAGTTATGTGAGGCTAAAATATAATTAAATTAGAACTAAATTAGGTAACGAAATTATAAAAATATTCACATATAGTAATGGAAAAGGCAAAAATGGTATATGGATTATCAGTGAAGGTTCAATAGTCTTGAGAGTTTTATAATGGTTCATTTTACCTCTATTAGAGGTGGCGTTTTATCTGGTTCAAATTATTTCATTTTAATCATTTGGTAAATTATGGTGGGATTGTATTTTGAAAATTTTATTATAAAAAAAATTATATTTTTTAAATTTGATTTAATCAAATATAGTGATGGTAAGAAAGTTATGATTTGAATTTTAAATTATTTTTTAATATTTATCTTATTTTATAAATATTAATTTTTTTTAGTAGTTTTATTATTATTATTATTTATATTGTTATAATTGTTTCAAATAGATTTTTATTCTCTGATTATTTAAAAATGATTGAATTGTGGCTAATTTATATTTCTCATTTGACTACTTTAATCAGCTAATTTGAGCTAATGCCCTCCATTCTCCCCCACCCTCCACAAAAAGGAAAATAGTATAGCAAAAACATAATAGAATGACAACATATTCTGGCGAGAAGTACTACAGCTGCAAGAAGTATTCTCGTCAGTTTAAAGCATTTGTTTTATGGTGAAAAGGTCTTTAAATAAATTTTTTTCCCATTTATTTGCATTCAAATGTAAAACAATGAACTGCACAATCTCTTAAAAATTTTTATTTGTTAGCTTACCAATAGTCTTTTATTGAACGGTCCTTGAGTGAATACATTCAATATTTGAGCCACAAAATTTATCAAGATTTTTTGGTTTAATAAACGAATAATAATAAATTATTACTTTATATTCATTTTACTTGATAAATCTTGTGTGAAAAAACAATTATACATACTAATTCATGCCTCTCATTTGATTCTTCATCATGCAACTCATCTTATAGGTTTTCATTGTCTTGAAGTGTTTGAGCAAGCAAATTTTTGTAGCATTTCTTTTTTTATCACAACTTCTTGTATTGTGCCCACTTTATTCGCATTTACTATAATATAAGGCCACCAATTACCTACTTAAGCTTCCTTTTTGCTAGTCATTTTATTGTTCATGTAAATCTTTTCTTCTTAATTTTGATGGGTGGCTTCTCTTAGGTTTATTACATTTTAGTAGAAAGGGATGCGTTATATTACTTCTAAATCATTCATCATGACCATTGGTAGGCATAATATTAAGCTCATAAATACATTTATACTCATCAACTGTATAGTAACTATGGACAAAGGCTTCATGATTAAGCTTTCTCATACTGATTGCATCACATAAACGAGAACAAAGCTAATTAATTCTCATCTTCTACAACTAATTCAAGTGCTTTTTGAATTCTTGGATAAAGTTTATTATTCCAATTCATTGCCCTCTCCCTTCTTTCTTGCATCATCATCATCATTATGATTCTAATGCTATTAACCATGGATATAATTGGTAACTCTTTTGCTTCATGATAGAGTTGAAACATTCACACATATTTTTAAGTTGTGTGTCACATTTAGAGATGTAATTAAAATGAGACCATGACCACTCTCTTGGTTGCTTTTCATTCAACCACTAATAAGCATTTTTATTCAATTTAGCTAACTCTTCTATATTACATGTGCATTGTTTAATTATAGTACTTCTCATTGGTGCCCACAATGCATTCTTTAAAGCAACCATCCTAAATCCAGTTAATTTAAAATTTTGGTATAAATGTCTCATACAAAATCTATTTGTAATATCAAATTGAACATTCTCAAAAATAGGCATCAATCCTTTATGTTTATCTGAGATAAATTTGATCTTGTATTGGCTCTCAGAAATATGTAAATCTCTCGCCATCAAATCCAAAAAGCACTACAACTATTTTTAATTTCACTTTCAATAATAGACAAGGATATTAGAAATATATTATTGTAATCACTAATGCTAAACGAATTTAATAGATGCCCTCCTAGTCGCCCATCCAGAAAACATCCATTAACCCCCAACTATTAGCATGTAATTTGTAAGGAAGTCCTTTTTGCATGCTTCAAAGAAAATTTATACTTTGACAAATGTCTTTTGACCCTTCAAATTTGTATCCCTTGTTGTTTGGACAAATATAGTTGTGACAGACTTTATTCTTAAATTTTCCAAGCAATAATCCCATATCTTCTTGAGATGTTCCTCCTCCATCATATGCACCAATATGCATGCCTTACTAATAGCCTTCCTAGCTTGTCATCTTGAAGCACGCAACTTCAACTCATCGATAACTTCTCTTCTAAGATATTTAACCTTATATTGTGGATTGATCCTTTATTCACAATTTTTTGTTATAATTGTAGAGGTTAAGATCTTGTTATAATAACATCATGAAAATATTTGCTCCTGAGATGGCCTTATCTGCCATGAATGGCTTTCCCTCATGCTTTGAAATATACAAGTAAAATGAGCACTTAGGCATCCTACAAATATCTTGCACCTTATTTTTCATTTTTTGAGAAATTGGTTGTTTTTGCTCTTCCAATTAATTAGTTTTGCACAACTTCTATGAATTCTTCTTTACTATTGAATATCATTCTTACTTCAAAATTATATTTATGAAACTCTATCTTGGGATCGAAAATTGGGCACCTAGTATTATCTTTCTTGTCGATGTTATGAATAATGCGTTCATCATTGGACTTCATGCAATCACTATCATAACTTTTTTTTTCAATATTCAATTAGAAATTTCAATACATTCCTCAATCTTCTTCTTACTTTTATTTGTTGTATATGTTGATTCAATAGGAGGGTTGGCATTACTTTCAAATAAGTCATTATCTTCATGAATCTCATAATCACTATCTACAACTTCTTCACAATTATCTATCACATCAAACTTATAGTCATCATCAAACATAAACATTAATAAAATAATAAGCATGTTATCCAAGCTTGTTATAAACAATAAACATAAATAATAATAAAATAATAAACATAAGCAATAATAGTCATCACAATGCATGTTATCCATGCTTGTTTAAGGAAAAAAATAATAAGCACCATTAACAATAAAACTATTTACCTTGATTGAAAAGTTGCAATTAATCAACTAAAGACATATTTTCCACAAAAAAACAAAGACTTCTTATTAAACCAAGGGTCATGAAAGAGAAGTGAACCAAAATCATGGTTAATTTTAAGTGTGATCTAGCTTCAAATTTTGTTGACAATAGCAAATAGAGACTTCTCAAGAATATTGTTGCTTTACTTATAGGTTTAGTTCTTGAAGAGTCATTATTATTTGAATACTAAAAAGTAGGGCATGAATTAATACTTAACAACATCTAGATATATTAAGCTTCAAAACCCATACTCCCTTTGTCTAAAGGCAAAGTAGTGTTCCATGAAAGTAGAAGAGTTTAAAGGCTGACTCTACAAATCATGAAAAAAATTTTGTTTGTTCAACCTTAAGATTGGAGATATGTTGGATATATTAGTGAAGGAGTTCCAAATTGCATTACTCCAAATATAGGCTTTAAGTTTTGTTCAACTTTAAGCTTATTACTGAAAGCAAAATCTAGATCACCTTTAACTGGTCTATTCCATTCCTCATAAACAACTTCATAAAAATTAGTATAGTGGCTCCAATAATTTTGTTACAAAAACCTTCACTTTAGAGTATACGATTTTTTAATTATAACATGAATAGGACAATAATAAAATGTTAAAAGAGAAAGAATATTATATTGAGATGGAGGAATGATTTCCAACCAACAATTATTGTCTAAAGCTCTATTAAGTAAGCATCGTATAGGATTATTTAGTTGATTAGTAATCCAAATGAATGAAAGATCAGTATTTGAGAGATCCATAAGCCTAAAGTTAAAAATACATTAATTATTATCAACTAACTTACACTAGAGAGGACTATTGCCACCATTTTTCTGATTAGGTAGTGATTGAGGCAAATGTAGAAAAGTATTTTTTAGCACTGATTGAAGAATAAATATTGAAGATATCTTCTAATATTGAAGGAGAAAAAGGTGAAGAGGTTATACCCATGTTATTGGCAAGTGCACTTGTAGGATATATTAAGGTTGAATGCATCATAGAAGTTTTGATGATAGGAGAAGAAAAATAAACTACTTTAGTGTTGCTAAACACCTTGAAAGTATTCCTCCAACTCCTATTGCAACTTCTCCTATGATGATGATAAGTTAGATTGTTGGAAGGCTAAAAGTTAAGAGATTTTGGACAGTTAAATGCATCATGTAAAAAGTATCACAATTAACTCGTGGGGAAGGTTCAATTCATTAATTACAAGTTACAAGGTATATTGTCCCTTAATAT
Organism: Cymbidium sinense; assembly: GCA_021442155.1. Taxonomy (NCBI): domain Eukaryota; kingdom Viridiplantae; phylum Streptophyta; class Magnoliopsida; order Asparagales; family Orchidaceae; genus Cymbidium; species Cymbidium sinense. Next base: position 27,914 of record JAKCPB010000885.1, read on the forward strand.
GTGTCATATTGTGGTCTATTAGAACAAATATAGTAGAAATCTATACACTTAACCTAGCATAAGTAAGCATTGGCTTAGATGTTGTCAGAGGATCAATTGTCAAAAGACATGTTGAGTTTGTTAAAATCTTAGAAATTTCATATCAATACTTACAACAATATGAAATTTTGGGCAATTTAATCCAAATCCGTGTCATCTTTGTCATCCTCTTTGATAGTGATAAATTCAAGGATCCATTTTTTGAAGATAAAGGGTTTCCCATTTAGAAACTATGGACCAACATTAATAACCATATATAGTTCCTCCAAAGAAGTAAATTTAAACAAAAAAAAAATCATTGGTAAAAGAATGCAGACCAACGACCAATGTGTTTGCTAAAAGGAAGATTCAATTGAAAGGTTCTGCTCAAAATATTATTGGTCAAGACACATAATCAGTCATAAGAAGATATTTATTGGTAATGATAGGCTAAACAAAAGTTTTCATAATCATATCAAATTTCAATGTTATTTAAGTGTGATTAAGTGAAAAAAGTTCAAGAGCTCCTCATGTTGAACACCCATAAAGATAAGTTAGACTTAAGATCTAAAGCATTACTGAGCGGAATGAACTTATTTTAGTTATAGTTTTGGAGGACTCCACCCTTTACTTGATTTTGTCACTTTATCTCTTTTTTCTTAAATTTCTTATGAATTGGATGACTTTGACCAAGAATTATTTTTCAGAGTTATGACCATTATCAAGTGTCAAAACATCAATAGTAAGGTGTGAACAGTATGATTCCCACGATGACTGATTACTTGTACAATTTAGAAATTAAGATAATTACTAGTTTTATGTACGTCTTAATTTCTATCCAACTATTTTAAAAAAAAATTATAATTAAAAATGAGATCTAAAAATTAAAAGTTAAATTCTTGAGTGCTATGGATAGAATTTATGTTGACCTTATTTTGAAATTGGTACTCTTGAGTTCTTGAAAATTTTGATTGAAAGCTTATTAAAAATTACTAAAATTTACAATTATCAATTAGAAGCAGAGCATCAATATTATATTGTCTATGCATAGATCAATATGACCAAACCACTTCTTTTAATTAGCTATATTCTTATCACCGAATTAAATTTTTTAAGTGGTTGCATTTTTCAAATTTCACTTAATGATTGTGGATCTAAAATAACACATTTTTATATCTATTTCATAAATTGAACATTTTTTTATTTTTCTTATTGGAATTTTCCAAAATCTCTAGATCGCAATCCATTTTAATATTATAATTGGCTAGATTGCAAGTATTAAGTGCAGTAAAAAGCAAGACAATAATTTCCAATGAAGCATAAATAGTTTTCTTATAAAATCACAATGTCAACTTTATGGCTTTGGTGACTCATATTAGAAGAAAAGAAGAACATATTTAAACACATAAAATAAGATCATAGAAAATCAGGCCAAAAGGGAAGAGTGGACCAAGTAATTATTCTAAATCTGCTTTTCACGTCATCCTTCTGCCTCTTGATGGAATTGCATAGCAATCCTTTGTGTGGATCTTCTTCTCCTAAGCCACTAACACAAATAGCTTGATTGCAATCCTTATACAAAACACTGGAACTCATTTGTTGAACACTTAAGTTTCACTCTCCAAGTGTTACACAAACACACTCACACTCAAAACTATTATGTCGGGCCATCGCACCACAATGCTATGAAGGTGGCGCCCATGCATTGGGTATAACACTGCAGTGTTGGTGATCAATGCCTTAGAGTTGACTCTTCTATGTAATGCTCCATTTTGTTCCAAGTCATTGGCGCCATGGAGCCACGATTCTAGTGCTGCAGCGCTAGTCATTCTATATCCTAGGCTTTTATTATTATTTTTTTTTTGAGAAAATGGCACTGTGTTGACTATACACCCCGTGTATCTCACCATTTTATTTGATGATAACAAACCTTGTGTAATAAGAGTGTGGTGTTTATTTGTGAATGTATATGTGGGATGCACAAATGCGAGATCTTATTGAAGTATGCGATTGAGGTATGATGCACTATCTCAAAAGATAGAGATATCACCCTTTAATGGACCAAATCATCTAATAAGGACTCCTAAGGCATGATGGGTCTTCAAATATACGAGATATTTTCCTTCTACTTTATATGGTTGAATAAAGTAGGGTTTATATTAAACCGTGTTCTAAAGTTCTCTATGGGGACATGCCCCCATAGTTAATCACATCTTAAAGAAGGTGAATTCCTCATGAATACTCTTGATTAAAGTAGGTGATTGTTGTCTCCAAAGAGTTTAAGGTTAAAACTATCAATAAATTAGTTATGTTGGAAAATCAAATGGAAAAGATCAAGGAGAAGACTTACTTTTAGAAGCTAAAGAGAATAGGTAGGGAATGCTCATGATACTAGGAAGCCTAGTGAACATTTCAATATATCTTATAGTTAGGCTTTATATTTTTGAAGTTGAAGATATCATTTTGTTACAGTTGAATTTTCATTAGATTGCTAAGGCTTATAATCCATCAACACAAAGTTGTGGAGAAGCCTAAGAGGTGAGGATTTATGCTTGTAGCCCAAAGAAAATAGCTATCTCAGATCCTAAATCTAGGGAACTTTAGCAAAAGCTAAAGCACTGCCTAAATCTAAGTGAATACGGGTATAAAATTTACCTCCATAAGTACCTCCATAATAGAGGATAAATCACCCGACTGCTAGACTTATAACCGCTTAGAGTGGCAGCCAACTTACTCCTCCTATGTTTTAAATCCTTGCGGTCTGATCATATGAAATTGCAAGATAGTTGGGTTGTTACTAATTTAGAAAGAGACTAAAGTTCTTAAACCTACTTCCTAAGAGACTAGAGCATGAGTGATATGAATAATGACTTAATCTAAAAATGTAAATCTTTTCAAGTTTTATTTGATTTTTGACACTTCATTTTGACAAAGGCCTTGGGATTTTTGTATACCTAAATGCATGAAGAAAATGGATTATGGGCTAAATCAACGGGAAAGAGGTGTTTTTCACCATAGAGGAGACCCTCAAAGGTCAAATCTTCCCCTATCGTACAAGGATGGGAACCCTTTCTTAGCAAGAGTGAAGAAATATGCATCCATGATGTGAGACATACAACATTCAACTAAGAGGTTGCTAAATCTTTTAATTATATTGATTATGTCCTAGGCTTTATGCGAGGTTATGAATTATTTAAAACTTTAGTTATGATTTGTAGTTGGGTAAATATTTATTTTTCCCTAGGAGTCTAATCATGTCTAGGCCACACATTAAGACATCATTCATAAAGAAATTATGAAAAGATATGCCATTTCTATTACACAATTAAACATAACAACAATCAATTTTATAAATCTAGCACAAAAGAATAAGAGTAGGGGTGGTCAATGGCAACCAAAAAGAAAGATGGGCAGCTGAGCTCTACCCTTATACAACCCAGAATATGAAAGAATAATTATAATTTATAAATGAATAAGTGCTATGGAGGATCTTAAAGTCATTATGTCTCCATATCTCTTTCATTTCTTTATGTCTTTGCTTCCTTTGATTTGGTAGGCTTGAGCATCACCCTTGCCATCTAATCTCCATAATATTACAATGTTATATATATAAAATTTAAACATATACAGTGTTATATAAACCCAACTTTCCTAGCAGAATTATGCTGGGTTTAAGCTTGGGCTAAGCAAACAGAAACATTTATTTTTAAGCACTTAAGAACAATCTCCTGCAGAAAATATGATTAAGCTAATACCGACCTAACATCCAGTCTACCATACACCCTAACATCCAGTCTAAAATATTACATCACAAAATAAAATATATATCATATCATGCACCGCCCTAGCATAAGGCTAAAAGTTGTGACTTAGTTCTAATATATGTATTAAGGCTTGTGTGGTATATCTTAACTAGGCATTAAGGTTATGATTTTCTAAATGTCAAAGGAATGTTTAATCATAAGAGGTTAATTTCACTTTAAGTGGTTTAAATGATTTGTGAATTTTATTTAGTATTTTTTTATTTCATTTGACTTACACTTATCGACTAAGTGTTATAAAGAGAAGAAAAAGAAAGGATTACTCTCTTTCATCCCTACCTTAAGTCATTACTATAACATGTTAATTTGATTTAGTTCTCTTTAGTGAATGGCTTATTACACATTTAAAATTAATCCTAAGTTTAGGTTCACTCTAAATAATTCTATTCAATATGAAAGGCATCTTAAAATTTATTTGATTGAATTACTATCACATGACATATGTAAAGGCATTCCTTTCCATCACATGCAACATGCATATGATTAAATCATAAGTATACCTACACATACAATATGTTTTAGCACACCCAAATGATGGATATGAGTATGTATATTTAAAGTTTATACTTTCCTATTTGATTGAATTATTTTATCATATTAATTTAAAGCTCTATCTAAATTATTATACAAAAATACATAGAGATGAAATTAAATAAGTACGTTTCAATGTTAACCAGAGAAGTGAGGTAATCAAATGACATCCTTGGGGCTACTTAAAGTCTCGTATTCCAGGGATGCCCAAACTATATTTCCATTACATTCAATCATATGTAAATTTAAATACATGAATATGAGAAAGAAGACTCCAAATCACATGACTAATTAATCCAAACACTTAGCCGATTATGGATGTATGGATTTTTGATAAAAGAAAGAGGGGTTATAATCCCATAATTAAATACACATACATATGTACAAGAGACATAAGCTAGCACATGCCATTGTTAACTAGGGAAGTGAGGTAATCAAATGACCTCCTTGGGATTACTTAAAGCCTCGTATTCCCAAGATGTCCAGACTAAACACTTGCTTTTATCAAATACACATGGATGTATACATAAGTAAAGGAACTAAAACCATGCAAAGGTTGTAATTTTATTGGATCGGAACATTTATGCATGTGGATTAAAGTTCTTATTCAAATTGTAATATATAGATACATGTAAATGAAATCAAATAAGTACTTGTCGCTGTTAACCAGGGAAGTGATGTAATCAAATAACCTCTTTGGGGCTAACTAAAGCCTCGTATTCCTGGGATGTCCGGACTATATACTTATTAACATTCAAATGCATGTAAAGCTACACATGAATCAAAGAAAAGAGAACTTTACTCCATACACTTAAGGTATAATCACATACATCTCTTATATATTTATAACTAGCATTCATAGCATATGTAATCATTCATTTATAAGCTTTGGAAAATATATTTGGATTTAATAGTGATAATAGCCACACATATATTAAATTAAATCAACACATGCAAGCTTGACATAAAAGAAACCATTTGATTTAATTAATTTTGCAAAAGATGAATGTATGAATCAAATGACATACAACATTTAATATGATTGGAGAGGAATAAATAAACATAAACATATGATTTCTTTCAATCAAATTAATTCTTAAGGACAATCATATCAAATAAAATTATTTAAAGCAAACCAAAGCTTTTTTAATATCATTTTTAATTTCATGTTTAATTTGATTTAAGAAATATGAGAAGAAATTTGCTAATCCTAATCCCATCCCATGTTTTTAAGTTAATTTGATTTAATGAGATGTAATTAGGTTGATTTTATGGATTAATTAAGTTAAAATATGAATTAAGTCAATTAATTAACCCTTACTTATATTACCTTTAAAGTAATTAACTAAATAACTATGAGCCAATATGATATGCAAATGAATTGAAAAGTAAATTCACAATGGTCTAAGGAAATGAAAGGGCCTAATGAAATTGGCTTATAATTAATAGTTAATTAAGCTTAAGGAATTTAATTAGGTATATTTGTAGTTTTCCCACAAATGTGAGCGAACCATAATTTCCTTAAATATCTTTAGGTTATTGAACACCTAAAGATCTACCCCTCAATTGATTAATTAGGTTCAGATGTGTTTTAAATTTTAATTAAATAAATTAAGTAATTAATTAATTAATTAATCTTTAATTAATTTCTTCTTGAAGAAATAAAGAAAACTTAGGGAAAAGATTAGGAGAGAGGCCCCAATCCAATTCCCTAAGTCTCTTGGCTGTTAAACAGTAATAAATGACCCAATTTATTAATTAAGTTAGTGTTCACATGATTAATTAACCCTAAATTAAATCAAGAGAGTAATTAAGCCTCAATTGGCTAATTTCTCTAATTAATTAACCAATAAAATTCCAATAAAATTAGGGGAGGCTGAGGTCATTCTTTAAATAATCTCAGAAAGTTTGAGATTAATTAATTAGAGAGTAATTAAACTAATTAACTTTTTAATTAAACCTTAATTAAGCCTAAATTATTGTTCAAAATTAATTAAGGATAATTGTTGACCTCATTTTTAGAATGAGCTCTCAACCCCTCCATCTTAGGCATAGGATTCCTATTAAACTTTAAAAGTTTCTTAGTCTTAAGACACATCTAATGATTAGGTGGACACTCCAACCTAGCCACAGAAGACTTAGAAGATAGCCATAATGGGGCTTTCTTGGGGTTGTTAGGAAAATTTTTACTCTTTAGCTTAAACCATTCCTCACTTTCCTTCTTTCAAATTCAAAAATCAATTCTATTTGATTTTCTCTAACTCAAATCACTTCCATGATTGAAATCCATGATTGAAAGATATGATTGAAACCCATGACCAAAATCCATAAAAACTTCTTAAGTTCAAATTTCCTAAGTCCTTAACCCTTTCTTAAGGACTTAGCCAAAATTATGATCAAAACTTATTCAAATCTTTGAGATTTTCTCATGATCATTTATATTCTCATTTATATTCCCATATATAAATGAAATATAAATTCAAACCCATCAAATCAAATTCAAAATTTAAAATCAATTCATGAAAATTTTCTTAAGTCCATTTAATTTTTCATTAAAGGACTTAGCCAAAATCAACTCTAAATCTTGATCAAACCTATTCAAATTCTTGGGATTTTTTCAAAACTTATTTATATCCTCATTTATATTCTCATATATAAATGAAATATAAATATAAATCATTCAATCAAAGGAAAAAATTAAATTCCAAATTTAAAATCCTTGAAATTCCCTTAAATCCCTTAATTTTTCATTAATGGATTTAACCTAAACTTTGATCAAACCTATTCAAATTCATGGGATTTTCTCAAAACTTATTTATATCCTCATATATAAATGAAATATAAATATAAATCAATCAAATCCAATTCAAAATTAAATTTCAAATTAAAATTCTCTTAAATCCTTAATTTTTTCATTAATAGATTTAATCATGATTAAACTCTTTCAAATTCTTGAAATTTTCTCATAATCAATTTATATTCTCATTTATATTCAAATATATAAATGAAATATAAATTCAAATAATCAAAACCAATTAAAAATCAAACTCAAATCCTCAAAATCAAATCTAAGCCTTTCAAGCCAAAATCTTGAACTTAGCCAAATCACTTTCAAATCAAGCCAAACCTTGATTTTCTCTCATGGTTCAATCAATCCTACAATGAGCTCATATATAAATCCAAATCTCAATCACTCAATCAAAACCCAAATCAAAAATCAAACCCAAGACCCATTCATATTCTTCCTTTGAGTATGAAATTTTCAAATGGATCAAAACCCATTTGACTTCAAACCACTTGTAAATTGATTTATATTTCAATCATATCATACAACATCAATCAACTTCAAATCAAGCTTTGACCAAGCCATTTGACCCACTTAGGCTCACTTGACCCAAAGTGACCTAAAGTATTCTTATGAGTCAACTTTTGACCTAACCAAATTGGATTGAACCAAACTCATATATCCCTCTCATCATGATCAACAATCATCATGGGATGATCAATCAATCAAATTGGGTCAAACCAAGTCAAACCTAAGGGTTGACCAAGTCAACACTAACTAAAATGAAACCTTACAAAATCCACTATAGGACAAATTGATTGAAACCAATGATCTAAGTTCACTCATGACCTATGCTTGAACTTGACCAAGCCGACTAACTAGCCCAATTGGCCCTTGACCAAGTTGACCCATTTTGACCTAAAGGGCCAAAATGTATCAAAAATTTATCTAAGCCAAATTGATTGAAACCAATGGGTCAAGTCCATTCAAAATCACTTGTGGAACTTGGCCAAAGCCTCAATTGGCCAACTAGACCCAACCTAGCCCAATTGACCTTAGACCCAACATGACCCTTTTGGGTCATGTTGAGCCAAAATTGAACTTAACCCAAATTGATTGGAAACAAAAATACCAATCCACTCCATATGACTAACCTAACCTAAACCTACCCTTAACTTACCACAAATAGGTCAAATGGGTCAAATAGGTCAACTTGACCCATTTGACCTAAATGAAGTCATATGAGCCAAAACCAAATATATACTAAATTGAACCAAGAGAAAGGCACCAAAACATTTCAAATGGTCATATGAACTTGACCCAACCTTTGGTTTGACCCAATTTGATTATTGGTCAACTTAAGTTGACCCATTTTGACCTAAATGGGTCAACATGAGCCAAACCCTATCAAATGGATTCCAAATCCAATGAAACTTGGCCAAACTTATTTTCTCAACATACCAAACATACCCAAAGTTAAAAAATAATAAAATGACCATTTTACCCCTAGGCCAAGAATAAATTTTGGCCTATCTCATGGGTATTTTGGTCATACCCTCTTCACAATCACTTGAGGCTTTCTAAAAAAAGGGACTTAAGTGATGGTGCACCCAACCAATGGGTTTGGGTCAGCCCATTATTTGGACTTGACCCTATGGCTTGAAATTGAGTTTCAAATTCCCCTAAGCACAATTTTGCACATGGGAGTTGGCATTCCACTCAGGGATCAAGACCATGTGCACAAAATAGCCTAAACAACCTCCCCATGGTCAATTGGATCAAAATGGCAAGCTTATGCTCAATCCGATTGCCATGGGGAGATATACTCCCCTAATTCAATAAAATTCACTTCACACTCAATTGAGCACTAGAGAGAGAGAGTTAGCTTCATAGAGCATCCTAAGCCCAAGGAGGATTTGAAATTCCATCTTTTTGATTTTCTCCACTTGAAAATAGGGGAGGTCCATTGAAGAGCCAATTTCTTCCCCACTCCAAATTAATCCAATTGCTCTTGCACACTCCATCAGGGGTCAAGTTGAGTTTGTCTAAGCTCTCTATGAAGTTTAAGGCAAGGGAGGAGCTTGATCAAAGTCACAAAGGAAGTGAGAGGAGTTGGTCCATAGATCTCACACTCAACCTTAATGCTCAAACTTCAAAGGCTTAGGTCTACGGAGGCTCCTCCAAAATTGGCGTGATCACCTCCGAGGTTAGTGATTTTGAGCTCAATTCTCATAGGTGTTGGTCCTTTGTGAAGTGAACTATAATTTCATAGGATCTTAGCCATTGGATGTATTGGTAATTGCATGATGAAGGTGTGGGCTAAATTCTAGCCTAATCCGAGCTGAATCGAGTTCGGATCAAAGCCTAGAAGGTGGACAAATCTCATTCCCCTTGAGCTTTGGTAGGGATGAATCTTTGGCCGTCCATCCACGCAATTTGAATGGATGATCGAGATTGTTCCCATGTTTATATACCCATTATCCATTTTTTAAACTGGGAGATCTTCGATCTTTGATGGACGGTAGAAACAAATGTGCTTGTGTCATGCCCTTTTTGATGTGACTAGTGGCTCCGCAATTTGTGTAAGCGGCTGACCATGCGTTGCCGTGTGAGTATTAATCGGGATTAATTATTTACCATTAATTCTAATTAATCCCTAGATCTTCTAAAATTCATATCTCAACCTAGAAAAATCAGAAAAATAAAAGGAAAAATGCTATGGAAAGATAATTTCATCTAGAATATTTAAAAAATAATCTAAAAGTATTTTGAATTACCCTTTTCTCTGAATTTGGGTTTCTTTGGGAATCTTAATTAGCTTATTATTCTCTAATTAGGTCATCAATTAATCTCAAATTTCTAGAGTTCATTTTAGGGATGACCTCACTCCTAATTTTCTTGAGATTTATTGAGGCTTAATTGGAGAAATTGCTACTCATTCTCTAATTACCTTTCATGTAATTAATTAAGGTGTGATTAATTAGTTTATTCTATGATTAAGTTTGATTAAGGTCGGATCTAGTGAGTAGGGGTTTTATGGAATAATTTTGGGGCATTTCCTAAGCTATTCCCTAAACCTCCTTTTCTCTCCTTAATCCCTCTTAAGGGTTAACTCATTAATCACCCCTTAAACAATTTTCAAAATTCTAAAAAATTTTAGAACTTAATTAATCTACCTTGGGTAGATGCTTAGGTGTTTAATAGCTTAAGTCTAACTAAAAAAATTAAAACCCCTTTCATAAGTATGAAAGGGTGTTTTAAAAGTACTTAAACTAAACCCCTTAGTTAATTAACTTTTAATTGTGAATCAAATTATATTAGGCCTTTTCATTATTAGGTGCATTACAAATTTAAATACCTTGTGGTTTTATGTCATCTCATGGCTCATAATTACTTAGTTAATTTTCTAGTGGTGTAGGTAAGGGTTAATTAAGTAATTCATACCTTAACATAATCAATGCTTAAAAATGAATTTAATTATCTGAAAATTAAACAAAAAACACAAAACACATGTGAGAAATTGGTTTGGAACAGCAAACTCATCTCACATTTTCAAAATTAGATCAAACTTTAAACTAAACAAAAATTATTTTGAAATTCACTTTAATTTATTCTAAATTTTCTTATTCCTTAAGAATGTCTTTAGAATTTAAGTAAAGTGAGTTTGTTGACATGCTTTCATTGCTTTAGATCTTTCCCAACATGTTAAGATGTATGTCATGTGATTCATGCATCCATAATTCCATGTTTCAAAATTTTAAAATGAAATTATTTACTATATGTCAAATTTGCATGTGTTGACTAAAGTAAAATATGTGTGGCTATTATCACTACTAAATCCAAAAAATATTTTCAAAACTCATAAATTAAATATCAAATCTGAAAGTGTTCTATTCCTATCTTAATTATAAGCTTGCATGTGATGGATTATAAAGTAATGTTTAGTGTAGCCTTTCCTTCCTTTCTTATGTTAGCATAGTTTTGAATAGGAGTTGGTAAGATGTAGGGTTCATTTGAAAAGAACCCAACACTTACTTAATTCTATACCCTATTCATCTCTATGCCATCACCTAAGAAGGATTGCCTTTACTTACATGAATAAATTGCATAAACAAAAATGAAACTATTAAATAACTTTTGTATATTCTTTCTTCATTTTATTTCTTTTATATGCATGTTTGTACTTAAGGAAAGTGGTATATTAGTCGGACAACCCAGGTTGTGGCTTTAAGTATTATAAGTAGGTCTTGTACCACAAGTTAATAATGGTATGCACTCATATGCCTTTCTTACTTTTATGCATGTATGTGATATTTTGGATAAGGAAAACCTTTTCTACTTAAGAAAAGTCATGCATATTCAACTTCTAAATTTTCTTAAATGGATTACTTAGCATACATCATAAAGTGTGTTAACTATTCTCATTTGCATGTATAGATATGCTTAAGGTCCATTCATATGCATGTTATATATGTTGGGAAAGAAATAAGGTAATATGTGTTATGTGAATTTTGATTCATTTTATTTAATCTTAAAATACCTTTCTTTTTGAATAGGTTTGTTTAGGGTTTATCTAAACTTAGGATTGATTAAAAGATGTAATCAAAACATTCACATAAATGAAATTAAAATGTGAACTTACCTTAGAAATTACTTAAGGATTAGGGAAGGAAAGAAAAGTTCTCTTCTCTTTCGCACTCTTCAAAACTTAGTAATTAATTGTAGGTTTCACGTAAACCAAATTAAAACATGAAATAAAACCAAAATACTTAAATAACTTAAATGAAACCCTTCCTCGTTGAACATGTTCTTCACACTTAGAAAATTTAAACTTAAGTCCAAGCTAAATTACACCACACATTAGCTAAGTCACCACTTCTAGCTTTAGGTTAGGTCGGTGCATGGTTTGATATTATATTTTGTTTTGTGATGAATGTTTTAGGCTGGATGTTAGGGTGTATGCTCGTAGAATGAATGGTAGGACGTGTTTAGTCTAACTATTCTTTTCTGCAGGGGATTGTGCTAAAGGGGCGCTATCATAGATAAAAATATAAATGTTTCTTGCTTGCAGGTGCTTATACCCCTTTGCATAATCCATGGGCCAACTGGACTTAATTACCCATGTGTGGGGTGATTGTCCAAAAATAAAAAATAAAATAAAATTTGAATTGCATTAGATTTAGGTCATTTAAAATATACCCTTTACATGATCTAGTCTCTTTAGGGAGTGAGTTTAAGGACTTAGTATTTTTCTAGTTAAAAATAGCCTACTATCTTGCATCATAAGACTTGCCTACATGTATTTAAAATCATAGGGAGTTAGTTGGACCAAGGGAGATTGTAAGTCCAATGGGTGGTTTGTCCCTCTTGTGAGGCAAACCAATTACCCATTTTCACCTTAGATTTAGGTTGTGCTTACATCAAGCTCCTTAGATTTAGGTTAGGTTGCTTCTCCCCATATAAGCATAATTCCTCACCTCTTAGGTATTTCCTTAATCTTGTGTAATCTTAAGTCTTAAAATTCTAATGAAAATATAACTCATAAACTAAATCTATTTCTAAAATATAAAGCCCAATTTTGGGATAGTTTGGGATGCTCATATTTAGTAGCATCTCTCGCATCTCCTTTTTTTTTTTTTTGGAAAATAACTCTCTTTTGATCAATCATAGATCTTCAAACAATTGATTGATAGAATTGAAATCTTGAGACAATAATCATTTACCTTTGATTTCCCAAGGGATTATCCATTAGGATGTAATTAACTATGAGGGCTTTTCCTTAAGAACTTAATGAACAGGTTTAAAATAAACCTACTTTACTTTTTATAAAAAAGGGAAGAATCTACATACATATATGAGGAGTCCTTATTGGTGATTGGTTCCATTAAAGGGTGGTGACTTCTCTTCGAGATAGTACACTATACCTTGATGACATATCATCACGGAATAAGTACATCTGTCTCTGGCATCTTACCAAGATGAATTTTGTAAGTTCTCTTTCTTTCTCCCACATATTTGGAAATGACTCTTAGAAAATTTTTCACCAGAGATTTTCTCTCTTGGAAGGTTCCTCTTTCCATCTAGTAAATGATTATTGTCTTTGAGTATCGATAGTGGGTTTGTACTTTGGTATGAATTATCCTTCTTTCATTGGCACTTAGCTCATTTCATTCTTGAGTTAAGTTAGCCAACATCTTTAGGTTTAGGACCATTCCTTGTTGGTCTTAAAACCCCGTGAGTTCCTTCAATGGGTAAAATGAAAAGATCTAAAATAAATAGAAAAATATCTCTTAAAGACTTCCTCCTTACCATTTTCATGATGAGAAAAAGGTTCATCCTAAAAATAATAAATCTTCCATAAAGAACTTTGCTTTTTCAAAAGCACCATTTTTTAAAAATGCACTTAATAAAATATTTTTCACAAAATTTTGTCACCCTCATTTAACAATTTGCATAATTATTACATGTAGGGATTTTCAAAATAAAACTAAATAATATTTTCCAAATGAACATATTCTTTCAATTCACTTTGATGAAGATTTCATTTTTAAAATAAAATGAACAATCATGTCTTCCAAAACTCACAATCACAATCATAATCATAAAACTTTTCAAAAAGCACATATGGATCTTTCTATTTCAATATATTCACACTTATTGAATGGAAAGTTCATTTGTAAACAAAAATAAAATTTTTGAAAGAACATGTGGCATCTTTATTTAATATACTTAGGTTTATTAAATGAAGATTTCATCCCCAACTAAAAATAAAATATCATTTTGAAATCCCACTTAAAATATACATATGTTTTAAGTTGGAATTCCTCTCTTTCAAAAAGCAACAATCACACACAAAATAAAAATATCATATTTCAAAAATAAAATGGATTTCCATTCTACATACTTAAATTTGTTGAATGGAGGTTCTCTTTTCAAAACATCAAAATCAACAATCATATTTCAAAAAAATTTCAAACACACATTTAGAATTTTATTTAACATACCTAAATTTATTAAGTAAAGTTTCCAAATCAAAATCAAATTTCAAAATAAACACATTTGGAACTTCATTTATAAAATTTGTTAAGTAAAGTTTCCAAATCCAAAATCAAAATTTTTAAAAATTTCAAACACATTTGGAACTTCATTATACCCAAATTTGTTAAGTGAAGTCTCCAAATTCAAAAAATCAAAATTTTCTAAACATATTTGGAACCTCATTTAACATAATCAAGTTTGCTAAGTGAAGTTTCCAAATTCAAAAATTCAAAATCAACAATCACATTTCAAAATTTTCTAAACACATTTGGAACCTCCCTAACCATACCCAAATTTATTAAGTGAAGTCTCCAAACCATAAAAATTTTAAAAAATTTTCAAAACACATTTTGAACCTCAAATTTGCTAAGTAGTTTCCAAATTCAAAATTCAAAATGAATAATCACATTTCAAAATTTTCTAAACACATTTGGAACCTCACTTAACATAATTTGTTAAGTAAAGTTTCCAAATCAAAATTCAAAAATTTTCACATTTTGGAACCTTCAACATATCCAAATTTGTTAGTGAACTCTCCAAATCAAAATTTCAAAATTTTCAAACAATATTTGAACTTCATTTAACATACCTAAATTTGTTAAAGTTTCCAAATCAAAAATTCAAAACTTTTCATATTTTGGAACTTCACTTACAAATTTGCTAAGTAAAGTTTCCAAACTCAATAAAATTTCTCAAACACCTTTGGAACTTCCTTAGCATACCAAATTTGGAGAAGTTTCCATTTTCAAAATCAAAATGAAATCAAAATTTTAAACACACCATTTGGAATTTCATATTAGCATACTCAAATTTGCTAAGTGAAATTTCCATTTCAAGTGGGACTTCATCTTTAGCATACCAAATTTACTAAGTTGAATCTCCACTTTAATCATTTAAAAATAAATAAAATACCGATCCCTTAGCATACCAAATTTGCTAAAGGATCCTCCTTTTCAAAATCAAAATTTTCCAAACAAATGAAACACTTAGGATTTTCTTAGCATACCTAAATTTGCTAAGAATCCTATTTTCAAAATCAAAAAATACACTTGGATTCCTTACTTAGCATACCTAAATTTGCTAAATAAGAATTCCAAATTTTCAAAATCAAAACAAAACAAAATTTTCAAAAGAAACAATCACTTTTACTTCACTTAGCATACCTAAATTTGCTAAGTAAGTGAAAATTCTAAAACATTGAAAAAAAAACAAAATAATTTGACCCTTACTTTAACATACCTAAATTTGTTAAAGGAAAGGGTCCTCCAAATCAAAATTCAAATTCAAAACATAAATGAACCTATGGAAGCATCTTATCAAATTTATTTGAAGTTTGGATTCATGCCTCAATTCAAAAATCTCTTCAAATTCATTTGAACTTTAACAGTTGTTGGATGTGGGTTTCAAATTCAAAATTCAAAATCTATGGAGATATGATGCAAGTTCATTTCTCATTGCGATTCTTTCACGGTCAGTTTATTGGTTTACTTTGTTGTCAATGGGGTTCCAAATTTGTCTTTACTTTCCCTCACATGGATCTAGCCTTAGATGGTGACTTCCTCATTTGGATCATACCCATTTGATCCACTTGCCATGGATTTGAGGGGCTAGATCACTTGTGAGGCATTCCCCCCTCACCCAGTCGAGGAAGAAGGTGGGCGGTCGATCATCGGTGACTTACCCTCGATTCAGATATCTCCTCTAAGAGGAAAGCGTGGCACCAGACTTCAATAGTTTTAATCTTGGCGGTTCAGTTCGATTCGGTTCATCTCGAGTTGCACGTTGCCCCAGTGTGCTAGCACCTACATGTGTACCTCCAAGGGTAAGGCTCCCCTTTGGGCTTGCCTCCCCACATTTGAGTGAGTCTAGCTCACTCCTCTCATCCCCTGCCATACAAGAACCATGGTCAAAGCGGTTCCATACTTGGATGAGAGCTTGAGGCGTGCATGATATGGATGAGTCTCCCATGATCACTTTACCACTGGTTATGAAAAACCAATTTCATCATCTCTCGGGATCAGATAGAGAGGATGCGGGAGGATCATTCATCTCCTCTCGTGGTGCATCTGACAAGTTCTAGTAGTGGGAGGCCATGCGACCTTCACTCTATTATGGTAGGTGGAGCATGGATGCTGGTCGTTCCCAGTTTTATCTATGATCTATTATCCCCCATAGTGTAGGGAGGTAGATCCATCAGGACAGGGCCTATGAGGCTCATACATCATACATTACCGGCGAAGGAGGTTGGTGTTAGTTGCTCTACTTTGGTTGACTTTCTGCCCTACGCCGACCATGATAGTATTCTCCTCAGGACTAATGAGAGGCGGTTCTTGTACATAGAGAGTCGGTGGTGTGTCTACTCTACCACTCTACCCCACGACCGCCATCGCCAGTGTAGGTTACTGCATCACCCATTCCATCTAAGGCCATGAAGGCTGCATCTAGGAAAAAATGTACCTTGTTGATGATCCGGCTATGACCAAGGGATCCTACTCCTCATACACCACCCATTGTGGTAGAGCTCTCCGCTTTCGACCTACCTAGTGGTGGTGCGAGGAAGAGTGCGACCCCGCATGGCCGTTCCTTCACCAACTCCACCCATACAACAGGATGCAGAGATGGTGATGACTATCATGGATATTCCAGATGACAGTTTAGTGACAGCAATGGTAGAGGATCATTCTAGGATTGTTACCCTAATTACAGCCAATATCAGTCAGGAGTATCATTCTTCTAGTGAGTATAGTGATTGACTCCCCGCTACATGTGAGGTCCCTCTCGGTATGATAGCGATCTCACCCAACTGTTTGTACTCGAGTTATCGATCCTTAGATGAGATTGTTGCACACTATTTTATGGAGAAGAATGAGATCTTAGTGTATACATGGTTTGATGAAGAAAGAGTCAGCTTCGATCCCAACGAAGATGAGTTGATGGGGATTCAGCTGGCGTATGCATGGTCGATACTAGAGGTTCTCTTCTTAGGAGTAACAGCCATGAAGGTGGTGATCAAGGAGACACCACAAAATCAATCACCTTTAACCAGTTAAAGATGAATAGATTGATAGGATGACACATTGCGGACTTGATGGCGGCGGTGTCAATGAAGCAAGCCCTCAGTTCATCCAGATCGATTGTGTTAGCTAAACTAGTGCATGTCTTAGATCAATTAAGACTCTACCTCGTTGAGCAAGGTAGCACTAGTTTGTATAGGAAGGTAGTGGAAAGTACCTCCATACATGAAAGATCTAAATCCATGGTTGAGCAAGTGAAGGAAGCTTTTGGCTCAAGCCAGGAGGATCATCGGTTCCAAAGGGTAGACCCTACTTAGAGGAATTGATGCTATCCGATCCCAAGGGTTTGCTTCCTTCCTTCAAAAGCTTTGATGGTAGTGGAAAGCGCATATAGCTCACCGGGCTTATTACAATGTAGGTGGTAGATGCTTTACTCTTTAGACTCTTTATTGTAGCTAGCGGTACTTTTGATTGGTATGAACCCCAATTGTTCGGTTAAGATATTTTGAGTTAGAGCAACTCTTCATTAAGAGATTTATTGAGCTCAAAGGGTTCTTTGGTGATCTCGTTGTAGCCCAACAACACTCTGGTGAGTCACTTGTTGATTATATTCTCTGATGGAATAACCTGAGTATGAAGTGTGAACCACAGTTGTCTGAACAACATGCCATTGAGATTCTCTTGAAGAATATCCATGGCCGTCGCCTTCATGCTTAAGGGCTTCACCATAAAGACATTTGAAGCTAATCAACGTCTACAAGGAGGCCAAATAGTTGCCTTTTCATGATCGGTTGCCAAAGCAATCCCAAAAGGTTTATTAGAAGAACTTGAGGAAGTAGCGGTGGTTGACAAGGAAATAGCAGTAGAGATTAGTCCAGAGACCAACCTCGGTGACCTCCACCTCCTTTGCCACCATGAAATAAGCCTCCATCACCAACCTCCACGGCCCACACCTTCACCGACCATACCACCACCGCGTGGCATGCATATCCGCCCGGTGGTATGGTTCACTACTCTATTAGATAAGTTAAACAAACCTTATTCTTTTAAGAGGAGGTAATCGAAAATCTTTAAGAATCTCTTAAAGAAACTTGATTTTTTTACCCAAACTAGGAGGAGGAAGTAGGCAAAGTCATGATCAAACTTTTGCCCTTACCAATGCTAGGCCACATTTTGGAGGATTGCTTACATTCAAGGATTGGCTTGAACACTTCAAGACCGGTCTTTGTAGTTATCCCAAGGAATACTTGTGGAACAACCTTCAGTTCCATTAGGGTAATCCTTGGGGATACAAGTGATCTACTAAAACCAAAGAAGGTTGGGACATCTCTTTGTTAAAACCTCTAAGAAAATAATTTAGAAGATCAAGAAGCTTTCCTTGTAGGTGCCTGAGTCTCAAACCTCAACACCAAGGAAGGTTTGCAAGTTCGGTCAACTCTAGGAAAGTGGGAACTATGCAAGCAACAATGTGTGCCATGGGATAGCCAGCATAGCCACTGATGTCAGACTCCAACCTTGTAGCTTCCACCAGATGACTTCTTCCATTTTTGCTAGCTCTTCTATTTCTTCTACTAGTAGAAAGAAAGAGGAAAATCTTTGAAGTCAACCTTGACTTCTATTTACCTCGAATATAGATAGAAAATAAGTCATTGATACATCTAACTTCCATGAGATCTCCATTATATCTTGTGGAAGATGATAAGGTGGACTACAACTTCTTTCTCATCTAGAGTTGTCATCTAAGCTAAGCATATAGATGCCCTTGTCTTATTCAAGAGATGAGGAGTCAATGTAGGCCTCTTTGATCACAGTAATACTTGCTTGGTGACTCATTATAGGTGAGAATTTTCTTATCAAAAGAAATGAAGGATCACCTCCATGATACCGGGAGATTTGGAGCATAACCGTCTCCTATACATTATAGTTGACATGGACAGATTCAGACTCACCAGGGTTCTCGTAGATTCAGGTGCATTAGTAAACATTATGAGTCTAAAGACCCTTTCCTATTTGAAGATCGACATCTCTACTCTCCGAGGAGATAGGATGATGATGAGAGGATTCAATGATCAAGGCGAGCAGGCTTTAGGTTCCATAGTGTTATCGTTAGAGATTGGTGATTGGAAGACTGAAGCTAAGTTATACATCATTGATTCGAATACTTTGTTCACTACTTTGCTTGGTAGGCCTTGGATACATCAAAACAAGATTATTCCATCCTCCCTTCATCAGTGCATCAAGTTTAGAAAAGATGGAATTGAGTAGTCAAGGGATGAAAAGTCAGCCAGAGAGATTGAGATCTATGAGGATGCGATCTACTATCTTCCTCAAAACACCCTTTCTCGTGAACTTGGAAAAAATTCAAATGCAAAATCAAAAGCAAAAGAAATTGAAGCAAAAGAAAAGATAAGAGAAAATGAAAAGAAAAAGAAAAGTTCAAGTGAATAAGAAAGGGGAATTGAAGAAGTGTATCCACCCATAGTTCATTCCATTATATGGACATGTGGGTAGGATGGCTCCACCTCCACCGTGTAGAGTGAGGCGTAAATAGGCGCTCCAGAGGTGGGAGACCTCTAGTTGGCCTTCACCAATAGAGGTCATGTTCCACATAGAGTACCCCTACTATTCACATAGACTTGGAATCTAGCTCGGAGGATGAGTCTAATGTGATTAGTATACCAGCCAACCCCTCTCAACAGGTTCCATTGGAGGTGACTTTTGATCTAGCCAGAGATGAAGACTGGGCCTCCAAGCAAAGCAAAGTATTCGAATCTAGTTTATGTGAAACTATTCGAGTTGGGAACCTTAGCTCTTACCTTACTTACATCCTAGAAAGTTGAAGGTATAGTAGTTAAGAAAGTCCCTAAGTCTTCCAGTGACATGAAGCAGAAGAGGTTCTTTTGGGTTCATCATCCTCAAGTCAGAGCTCGATGTACTTGGAAGATACTTTAAAGAATTAATGGAATTACCTTTTGACTTTTACTTTGTGTTCAAAATCTGAAGGTTTAAAGGTTCCTCACTCATCCAAGCAGTCAATACTTCAAAATCTATGGAACAATACATGAAGCACAATCAAGAGTGACTAGATTCATCACAATGGGTCCGTGATGATGAAGATTATTTAGTTGTTACCAATCATTTGAGTCCGATAGGTTCTTCTCACACATCCCCAACTCTTATGAGAATGTGTGTTTAGAAACTTTAGATGATCCATGATCTCCAAGTCAAAGAGGCACCGGAATTTGAAGAGGAGATTCATTCAACAATCGACAAGCTTAAAGAAATCAACCTCGATAGAAGAAAATCCTCACATATATCGTCATCACGAATGAATGAAGAAGAAACCAATGACTTAGTTAGCTATTGATCGAAGTTTAAAGACGCTGCATGGAGTTATGAAGAAATGCTGATTATCTCCGATGTAGAAAGTACAAGCTAGCAATAGATCCTAACGTTACCTATTAAGCAAGCTCCTAGACGCGCATTAGAAATTGAACAATTTTAAGTCAAGAAATTGATGCTGGTTTCATGGGAAGAAAAATATCCTACGTTAGCTAGTGTCATCCCGCTTAAGAAGAAGAATGGCCAAATTGCATTTGCATCGAATTTTAGGGACTTAAATAAGGCATGCCCTAAGGATGAGTTTCCTTTCCTATACTAATTAATGGTGGACATTGCCATCTCATGCTTCTCTTTCATGGATGGATCATCCGCTATAACCAAATCAAGATGTCTCCAAGATGAAAGAAACACGCTTTTCAACCCGATGAATCTTCTTATATAGGGTCATGCCTTTCGCCTTAAAATGTCGCTACATACCAACGCCATGACTCATCTTCAATGAACTCATCCATCATCAGGTTGAGTGCTATGTTGATGATCTAGTAGTCAGAGCAAAGAAAAGGAAGACTACATCTTTGACTTGAGAGTTATTTTTGAACGGTTAAGATAATATAACCTCAAGATGAATCCCCTAAAGTGTGCATTCGGAGTCGCTTCAGAGAAATTTTTTGAGTTTGTTGTTCGACATCGGGGAATAGAAATAGAACCTGAAAAGATTAAAGCTATCTTAGAAATGCCACCTCTAAGAGTTTAACTCAACTCAAATCCTTTCAAGGATGGTCGTATCTAAGATGCTTTATCTCAACTTATCAGAGAGACATTCTCAACACTTGTCAAAAGGATGCTAAGTTCAAGGATGACAAGTGCCAATAAGACATCAAAGAATACTTGGTGAAGCTGTTCTAGCAGCTCTATCCCGTGGAAGGCTTGATTCTTTACACTAATGCATTGGATGACTCTCTCGCTCTGGCCTGCCATGATGAGGGGAAAGAAAGCTCTCTACTACCTCGCCATCTGATTCCGCCAAGTAAACTATCCACCTATTAAGAAACATTGCTTAGATCTTTGCATCTCGTAAGCTACGACACTACATGCTTTCATAAGGTGAACTTGATCTCAAAACAATCAATATTTCATGACATGACAATTATCGTTTGGCTCATTGGTCCATGATACTTCGCTTGATATCACATTTATACCACTCGGTAAAAGGTCGTGCACTAGCAATTTCTTAGAAGACACCCACTTCCCGATTCTCCTCGCTTAGTGATGACCTCCCAATGAACAAATCATGAACTTAGGGAGGCTAACCAATGGGAGATGTATTTTGATGGTGCTTTCTTTCTTAAAGGTGAAGCACCATGATCTATTCTCCCGAAAGGCAGGGTAGGAATAGTTCTCTAACTCCAAACCATGATGTGAGATTCTCATACTATCTTTCCAACTCGCACCAACAATGAAGCCAGTATGAGGCTTTGATCGATTTGGAGTTAGCCATCACTATCATTGTCAAGAGCATCAACATCTTTGGGATTCTCGCTTGGTCATCAACCGATTGTTGTCCTACCAGGTCCTCAAACCCAACCTTTGTCATTACTATGAGTATACCATGAAGTTATGATTCCCAAAGTCACCATCTACAAGGTTCCCCAGAGAAGAAGAGGTGATGCCTTGGCCAAACTTGCCAAAGAGTTGGCATGAAGATGAGTCCATTTCAATAAGGGTCCAAAATAGACAAGTCTTATCCCTTATTGTCAACTCATCGAGACTTTCTCTTGAAGGGGAGGTTGCCAAAAATGGACAAGGAGCTAAGGAGGCAACCGCTTCATAGATTACTTGAACACCACAAACTACCTCAAGAGAAATCAAGCCCATCGTGAAACAGAGAGCTCTTTCCTATACTCTTGTTGATGGCACCTGCATACGCCCTTTGACCAAATGTGTTACATTGTTTAGACATGAAGCCCATGGCATTATAACCGAGGTACATTCGTTTATGTGGAGTGCATCAATCGTCAAGATGAAGTCAAGATCAAAAGACTTGATACTACCGGCCTTCTATGATCACAGATAGCTAGAGATTCCATCAATGTCAGGTGCACGGTGTGGTCCTCCACCAACCACTCAACATTCTACACCCTACTTTGGCTTCATGGCCATTTGAGTGTTGGAGTACCAACATTGTAGGTTTGATCGATCCTTCTTCTTCCATGGGGCATTGGTTCATCTTAGCTGCCACCGACTACTTTTCCAAGTGGGCAGAAGCCATCCCACTCAGAGAGGTCACAACTCACCATGTGCTTCGCTTTTAGAAATTATATCATATATTTGAGGTCCTCAATAATTATATGATAATGATAAAGATTCAAAAGCATGAAGTTCAACAACTTCCGAAGACACGATAGATTGGAGACTCCACCATCTACTACCCTAGAGCTAATAGTTTAGCGAAGCATTCAACAAAACTCTCATCCGAAGAAGACTCATGACAACAAATGATAGAAGTGGAATGAAGTTGGTTGAAGTTTGGGCCTATCGCATCACACCAACTCCAACTCCCCATTTTCCTTAGCATGGGTCCAAGCTATTCTTCCTTTAAGTTCAACTCATCACTAAGGATAGCATTGGATAATAAGATCACTATGAGCATAATGCAAAGTTGCGTTAGAAGAGCTCAAAGGTTTGGAGAAAATCACCCACGGCAAGAAATCGAGTTATACAAGGCCAAAATGATTCAAGCTCATAACAAGTCTCGCACCCAGTCTTCCAAGTAGAGAACTTGTGTTAGTCCTAAGGAGACCAATTCTTGCCCGTCAAAAAAGATGGGAGTTTGAACCCACTTGGGAAGGCCCCATGTCATAGGCCTACCAAAGAGGATCTTATCACCTTATTGATAAAGGGGAACACTGATGCTTAATTAATGTGTTGACAAGAATGAGTTCTCAACACCTCCATCTTAGATTCCTCTTAGACTTTAAGATTAGTCTTAAGAAAACATCTAGTATTAGGTAGACACTCTCACCTAGTAGAAGACTTACAAGAGTTAGCCATGTGAATGTGTCATGCCTTAGGGGAAAATCTCCTACCCTTTAACCTAAACTGTTCCTCACTTTTCTTCTTTCAAATCAAACTCTAAATCAATTATATTTGATTTTATCAAACTCCAAATCAATTCCATGATTCAATTTCTTGATTGAAATCCTTGATTGAAGTCCATGATTAAAAGCCATGATCAAAATCCATAAAAAATTCATAAGTCAAAATTTCCTAAGTCCTTAACATTTTCTTAAGGACTTAGCCAAAATTGTGATCTAAACTTACTCAAATCTTTGAGATTTTCTCATGATCCATTTATATTCTCATTTATATTCACATATATAAATTAAATATAAATTCAAATCAATCAAATTAAATTCAAAATTCCAAAGCAATTCATGAAAATTTTCCTAAATTCATTTAATTTTCCATTAAAGGACTTAGCCAAAATCCCAAATCTTGATCAAACCTTTCAAAACCTTGGGAATTTCTAAAAAATCAATTTATATCCTCATTTATATTCTCATATATAAATGAAATATAAATATAACTCAATTAAATCCAACTCAAAAATTAAATCCCAAATTAAAAATGTTTAAAAATCCCTTAAATCCTTTAATTTTTCATTAATGGATTTACCCTAAAACTTGATCAAACTTATTCAAATCCTTGGGATTTTCTCAAAATTAATTTATATCCTCATTTATATTCTCATATATAAATGAGATATAAATATACATAAATCAAATCTAACTCAAAAATTAAAATTCAAATTAAAAATTCAATTAAATCCATTAAATTCCCTTTAATGGATTTAACTTCAAATCATGATTAAACTCTTTCAAATCTTTAAAATTTTCTCATGATCAATTTATATTTTCATTTATATTCATATGTATAAATGAAATATAAATTCAAACAATCAAAACCAACTCCAAATATCAAACTTAAATCAAATCAAAATCAAATCTAAGCCTTTCAAGTCAAAATCTTGAACTTAGTTCAAATCAATTCAAATCAAGCCAAACTCTTGATGTCCTCTCATGGTTCAATCAATCCTACAATTATGAGCTCATATATAAATCCAAACTCCAATCTCTTAATTAAAACCCAAATCAAAAATCAAACCCATAGCTCCTTCATTTTCTTTCTTTCAATATGAAATTTTCAAATGGATCAAAATCCATTTGACTTCAAACCTCTTGTAAATAAATTTATATTTCAATCATAAGTCCATATACAAGATCAATCAACTTCAAATCAAGCTTTGACCAAGCCATTTGACCCACTTAGGCTCACTTGACCCAAAGTGACCTAAAGTATCTTATGAGCTAACTTTTGATCCTAACTAAATTGGATTGAACCAAACTCATATCCTTCCCATCATGATCAACAATTATCATGGGATGATCAATCAATCAAATTGGGTCAAACCAAGTCAAACATAAGTGTTGACCAAGTCAACACTTAACCAAAGACCCAACATAGCCAAAATCATAAAGCCAAATTGAAAACCTTGATCCAAGTTCACTCATAACCTATGTTTCAAGTCAACCTTTGAGCCTAACCCAGCCCATTTGGCCCATTTTGATCAAAGTTGACCCATTTTGACCTAAAGGGTGTGTCAAAACTAAGCTAAATTGATTGAAACCAATGGGTCAAGTACATTCCAAATCACTTGTGAAGCTTGACTAAAGCCTCAATTGGTCAACTAGACTCAACCTAGCCCAATTGACTTAGACCCAACATGACCTAAAGGGGTCATGTTGAGCCAAAATTGAACCTAACTCAAATTGATTGGAAACAAGATACCAATCTCCTCCATATGACCAACCAAACCTAAACCTACATTTGACTTAACCCAAATAGGTCAAATGTGTCAAATAAGTCAACTTGACTCATTTGACCTAAATGAAGTCATATGAGCCAAAACCAAATATATACTAAACAAACCAAAAGGCACCAAAATATTTTCAAATGGTCATATGAACTTGACCCAACTTGTTTGACTTTGACCAATTGGTCAATTGACCAAGACCCATTTTGACCTAAATGGGTCAACATGAGCCAAACCTATCAAATGGATTCCAAATCCATTAAAGATGGCCAAACTATTTTCAACATACCAAACATACCCAAAGTGAAAAAATAATAAAATGTATTATACCCCAGCCATGAACAAATTTTGGCCTAGCCCATGGGTATTTTGGTCATGCACTCATCACTGAGGCTCTCCAAAACATCAAGGGACCTAGTGATGAGTGATTAAACCCAATGGGTTTGGGTTAGCATTTGGCCTATGGACCAAACCCACCCATGCCAAATTGAATTTTCAAACTCCCCAAACCTCATTTGATTGCACATGGAAGCTAGCTTCCACTCTTCCAAACCACCATGTGCACACCACTGATCAAACAACCCACTCAATTGTGTCAGTTGGATCAAAATGGCATGAATGAGCTTGACCATCCGATTTCCATAGGGGGAGATATACTCACCTAATCAAAAGATACTCACACATCGAGACCAAGGAAGCTTGGAGAACACTCATGAGCTTTTCTAGAGAGATTAAATTCATCATCTTCGATTTTCAAATAAAGGAAAATAGGGAGATACATTGAAGTGAAAACTTCTTCCATACTGAATTTCATCCAAATTCCTCCTACACTTATCATCAGAGGATCCATTCGAGCCTGCCTAAGCTTGAAATTGAGTTCCCACATCAGGGAAGAAATCAATTGATCAAAGCGCAAGGGGGAGCTGGGAGTTGGTCCACCCACTCATCCACTTAACCTCAAGAGCTAAGAACTCAATCAGGGCTTCCTCCACTAGACTAAGCTACCTCATCAATCCGAGTGATCACCTCCTGAGGTTAGTGAATTTTCACCACAAAGGTGTGTTGGTCTTTTGTGAAGTGGATTTTCATATCATGGGATCTTAGCTGTTGGATAGGCCGCTTTGATCCCCTAGATGGTGTGTGCTAAATTTTGTTTGAATCCATGAGAGATTGGGCACGGATCTTCCCTTTGATTGTGGACTACTCACATTCCTCGTGGAAGAACTCATCAATCGCCCATCCATGCATGTTTAGATGGATGGTGAGATTATTTCCCATATTTTATAAATCATTTTCCTTTAATCCGCGGTTTATCCTCACCGTCCATCTTTGATCTTTAAGACAAAGACGCACCGCCAATTTGAGTTAAGTATAGGCTCACGGCGTAAAGCGTACGCCACGCCGCCACACGTCAATGGTGGGGATTAAAGGGGATTAGTTAATTAACTAATTAATTTCTTGATTAATCCCTATGGCTTCTAAAAATCATAACTCTCCATAAAAAATTTAGAAAAATAAAAGGAAAAATGCCTTAGATAGATAATTTCACCTAGAATATTTTAAAATTATTTTCAACACATTTTGATTTCCATTTTTCTTTGAATTTAGGTTTCTTTGGGAATGGTAATTAGCTAATTACTTTCTAATTAAGACACCAATTAATCTCAAATTTCTAGGGATCATTTTAGGGGATGACCTCTACCTCCCCTAATTTTCTTGAGATTTATTGAGGTTTTGATTAGGGACATTGCTAGCTCATTCCTTAATTAATCTCTTCATGTAATTAAGGGTAATTAAGATATAATTAATGGATTTTCCCTATGTTTAAGTTGGATTAAATTTAGATCTAGTGAATAGGGGTTTTAGGGAATAATTTTGGGGTATTTCCCCTAAGCTATTCCCTAAACCCCCTTTTCTTTCCTTAATCCCTTTCTTAATTAAGGGTTAATCCATTAATTACCCTTCTAAATGATTTTCAAAATTCTAAAAATCTCCAGAACTTAATTAATCTACCTTGGGTAGATGCTTAGGTGTTCAATAGCCTAAGTCTAATTAAGGAAATTAAACCCCCTTTCATAAGTGTGAAAGGGTGTTTTAAAAGTACTTAAGCTAAAACCCTTAGCTTAATTAACTTTTAATTGTGAGCCAAATTGCATTAGGCCTTTTCATTATTAGGTGCATTACAAATTTACATACCTTGGGTTTTATGTCATCTCATTGGCTCATAATTACCTAAGTTAATTTTCTAAGGTGGTGTAGGTATTAATTAAATCACTTAATGCATACCTTAACCTAATCAACACTTAAAAATGGATCTAATTTTTTGAAAATTAAACTAAAGTGCAAAACACATGTGTGAATGGGTTAGAAATAACAAACTAATCTCACCTTTTTAAAATTAAATCAAACTTCAACCAAACAAAAATTATTTTTAAATTCACTTTGATTTATTCTGAATTTTCCAATTCTTTAAGAATGTCTTTAGGAATTAAGTAGAGTGAGTTTGTTCATGTGATTACATTGCTTTAGATCTTTCCCAATATGTTAAATTGTATGCCATATGACTTATGCATCCATGATTTCATGTTTTCAAAATTTTAAAAGGAAATTGTTTACTTTATGTCAAATGTGCATGTGTTGGCTAAAGTAAAATATGAGTGGCTATTATCACTACTAAATCCAAAAGTATTTTCAAAATCTATAAATGAAACATAAAAGAAAGTGTGCTTCTTATAATTTAATTATAAGCTTGCATGTGGTAGATTATAAAGTCATGTTTAGTGTAGCCTTTCCTTCCTTCCTTATGTTAGCATTTTGAATATGGTAAGAAGTGGGTTCATTTGAAAAGAACCCAACACTTACTTGATTCCAAACCCTATTCATCCCTATGCTCACTCTTAAGAAGGAATGCTTACTTACATGAATAAATTGCATAAACAATAAAACCATTAAGTAACTTTTGCATATTCTTTTCCATTTCATTTCTTTTATATGTATGTTAGTACTTAAGGAAAGTGGTATATTAGTCTAATAATCTGAGGTTGCGAGGCTTTAAGTAGCCCTAAGTAGTCTTGTACCTTACACCTCAAGTTAACAATGGTGTTGTACTCACTTATGCCTTTCTTACTTTCATGCATGTATGTGAAATTTTGATAAGAAAACCTTTTCTACTTAAGAAAATTCATGCATCTAAATCTTCTAAATTTTCTTAAATGGATTACTTAGCATGCATCATAAAGTGTGTTATTATCATTTTCATGTATAGATATGCTTAGGGTCCATCCATGCATGTTATATATGTTGGGAAAAGATTGTAATGTTATGTGGATTTTGATTCATTTTTTCTTAATCTTAAAATGCCTTTATTTTTGATAGGTTTGTTTAGAGTTAATCTAAACTTATGATTAATTAAAAGATATAACTAAAACATTCAACTAAATGAAATTAAAATGTGAACTTACTTTAGAAATTACTTAAGGATTAGGAAAGGAAAGAGAAGTTCTCTTCTCTATCCCTCTTTTCATAACTTAGTAATTAATTCCAGGTTTCACTTAAACCAAATCAGAACATGAAATAAAAACAACCCAAAGTCACTAAACTACTTAAATGAAACCCTCCTCTAAGTTGAATATGTCTTTCACAATTAGAAAAATTTAAATCAAAAGTCCTAAGCTAAGCATGCCACACAAATCTTTAAAGCACACACATTAGCCTAAGTCACCACTTCTAGCTTTAGGTTAAGTCGGTGCATGGCTTGATGTTATGTTTTATTTTATGATGAATGTTTTAGACTGGATGTTAGAGTGTATGCTAGTAGAATGATTGATAGGACATTTTTAGTCTAACTATTCTTTTCAGAGGGGATTATGCTAAGCTATCATAAATAAAAATATAAATGCTTCTTGTAAGTGCTTATACCCTTTAGCATAATCCATATACCAAGTGGACTCAATCACCCATGTGTGGGGTGATAAGTCTAATATACATGCTTGGATTTATGCGCTGTGATTTGACTAACCTTTATTTTGCAAGTGTTAGTAGATCTATGCTTTTCCCTTTTCATGTAAAAAAAATTTGTATATTTAGGATTTGGAATGATTTGTTATGGGGGATTAGGATGAACATTGATCGTAAGATTCCACCTTATGCACCATGTGAAGCCTTGGAGTAATCTATCATTGAACCATCCAAAAGGAAGATCCAAAGAAGAAAAGAAGAAAAATAAAGAAGAAAGAAGGAAGAAAGAAGAAGAACAAAAGTTTGAAGACCCCCATAACAATGAATTCCTTTTGCTTAAATGTAATTTAATTCATTTGTAACTGGTTGTATAAGGGTAGAGCTCACTACCAATTTGATATTTTGGGTTTGTGGTGGTCACCACAAAGGTCATTTATTCTTTTTACGCTAGTTTTATAAATTGATTGATATTTGTTTAACTTGTGCATTAAGTGGCATGCTTTTCCTAGTTTCTTCCTTGCTTTATGTATGACCTGGATGAGGATTAGGCTCTTTAGGAAAAAATAAATCTTTTACCCAACTTAACAACTTGAAAGTAAAGCTAAATAACTCATAATCTCACATAAAGCCTAGGATTAAAAATCAAGATAAAAGAATTAGAAACCCCTTAACTGGATGAGTTCTTTCTTTATAATATCATGCATAATAACATCTTATTTCACTCTTGATTGGAGGGCTTCCATCTTTGCCAGAGAACCCGACTTGACCTATGAGGGCCGTGGTGGAAACTCACCTCTAGCGATTTTGGCCAATAATTTTTTCATGCATTAGTCATAAATGTCCTATTATCCCGAGTCAAATTGATTGTCCAAAAATAAAAATAAAATTGAAATATGAAATGCATTAGATTTAGTTCATTAAAGCATGTCCCTTTACATGATCTAGTCTCTTTAGGGAGTGAGTTTAAGGACTTAGCTTCTTTCTAAATAAAAATAGCCTAGCTATCTTGCATAAGCATAAATACTTACCTACATGTATTTAAAATTGTAGGAGGAGTTAGCTGGTGGCCACCCCTAGGAGGTTGTAAGTCCAAGCTGTCGGGTGGTTTGTCCTCTCTTGTGGAGTCAAACCAATTACCCATTTTTTACCTTAGATTTAGGTTGTGCTTCCGTCCCTCACCGAAGCTCCCTAGATTTAAGTTCTGAGGTTGCTTCTCCCCTTTGTGGGTCATAAGCATAATTCCTCACCTCTTAGGTATTTTCTTAATCTTGGGTTAAAGAATCTTAAGTCCTAAAATTCTAATAAAAAAGCAACTCAAACAAACTAAGTAAATTTCTAAAATGTAAAGCCCAATTTTAGGATAGTTTGAGATGCTCGCTAGGTTCCTAGCATCGAGAGCATCTCTTACTTATTCCTATTTTGGCTTTGACAATAACTCCCTCTTTTGATCAATCTCATTTGATCTTCAAAAATATAAACCAATCGATTGATAGTCCTTCCTATTGAAATCTTCAGAGACATCGATCATTTATCTTAATCGAGAGTTTTCCTAAGGGATCCCATCCCTTAGGATGTAATTAACTATGGGGGGCTTTGTAGGGGAACTTAATGAACTGATTTAAAATAAAGCCTTCTTTACTTTTCCATGTAAAGAAGAATCTCGATACATATATGCACCCATCATCCTGGGGAGTCCTTATTGAGGTAATTAGGTCCATTAAAGGGTAGTGATTTCTGTCTTTTGAGATAGTACACTATTTTCTTGATGACGTACCCAATCACCTGAATAAGTACATCTGCGGATTTGCATGGCATCTTACCAAGATGCATTTTTATAGTATCTTTCCTTTTCTTTCTCCCCATAGATTTGAAGGCGACTCCCTACAGAAAATTTTCACCACATGGGCTCTATCTAAACAATTATTACCCATGAAATAAAACTTGTTTGAAAATAATTCATTAATAAAAAGAATAAAATTTGATTCCATTCATCAAATCTTCTCTTCTTTTGAAGCGTTGTTTGCTTATCTTGTGAATCCATCATGACATGTCTAAGGTGGGTGTAAGAGTCCCCAGTGGCATCCTATCCCTCTTTCACAACACAAACACAATTTTTTGACGCTATTAGAATAGGAGTAAGAGAACCTAAGAGGCATCCTATTTCGATTAGCATAACTAAGTTAGGTGTGAGAGAACCCAAACGACATCCTTTCTCAGTGGAAATCCTTGTTGCCATCCGTGGTATCATTTCATAATTCCCCAACGTGTTTTAAGGTAGGTGTAAGAGTCCCCCAGAGGTGTCCTATTCCTTTTAACACATGCACACAATAAACACAAATCTTTTGTCTCGAGCTATTTGATGTGGGAGCAAGCCCCCATGGCACTCACTCATTATCGCTTCAGGTCTTCACATGCTACCTCACTAGTATGTCACCCCAGTGGTCACTTGTTTGGAGGATATGAGTCCCCAAGCTTTCTTCCTAACTTGATCATTGCAAACCAATGAGTGCCTTGTTAGTATGGTAGGCTTCACTGCCCAATCAGTAAGCTACCTCATGATTGACTTTGTTTAAGAAGATATGAGTCCCCGTGCTTTCTTCTTGAACTAGCCATCATGTTCTAATTAGGTTGAGTATATTTGAGGCTTAGGATAAGTCCCCCAGAGGCCCCTTTCCTCTTGACTACTTTTGAGTTGATCTAAGTCCCCCTAGTGGCATTCACTTAGTAGTAAGCCCCTGGGATATCACTGTCACCGAGACTATCCCGTGATCGGTTCCACTATAAGAAGATGTGAGTCTCCGAGCTTTCTTCCTAGGCTAATTGTTGCAAATCGAATGGCACCTTAGGTTGGTTGATGTTTACTATGCTGATAGTGATTCACCCGGTGAGTACACCACTCTTGGTAGATATGAGTCCCCGTGCTTTTTCCTTGAGTTGGACACCAAATACTTATTGAATTTATGACTAGCCATGTCATTTTCTCTAGGGTGTTGGATTAAGCCCTTACCAGCCCCATCCCCTGTGGGCACTCTATTTTAAAGGAGGAACTAAAGAAGAAAAGAAGAAAAGAAGAAGAAAGAAGAAAGAAGAATAAAGCTTGAAGACCCCCATAATAATGAATTCCTTTGCTTAAATTATAATTTAATTCATTTATAATCTGGGTTGTGTAAGGGTAGAGCTCGACTACCCATGTTTGATATTTTCGAGTTTGTGCGGTGGTGCCCGACCACAAACGACCATTTATTCTTTTTACGATTAGCTTTATAAATTGCTTGATGATTTGTTTAGCTTTTGCATTAAGTGGCATGATTTTCCTAGTTTCTTCCTTGGTTTATGTATGGCCTGGATGTGGATTAGACTCTTTAGGAAAAAAATAAATCTTTTACCCAACTTAAAAACTCAAATTAAAATTAAATAACTCATAACCTCACTTAAAGCATAGGATTAAAATCAAGATAAAAGAAATATCAACCCCTTAGCTGGATGAGCATTTCTTTATAATATCATGCAAAAATGCATCTTATTTCACTCTTGATTAGAGGACTTTCACCTTTGCCAGAGAACCCGGCTTGACCTTTAAGGGCCGTGGTGGAAACTTACCTCCTCCATTCTCGCTGAGTTTGGCCAATAATCTGATTTCTCATGCATTAGTCATAAAAATTCTATTAGCCTAAGTCAAAATGATTGTCCAAAAATAAAAAAATAAAATAAAATTTGAATTGCATTAGATTTATGTCATTTGAAGCATACCCTTTACATGATCTAATCTCTTTAGAAAGTGAGTTTAAGGACTTAGTCTCTTTCTAAATAAAAATAGCCTAGCTATCTTGCATAAGCATAAAGACTTACCTACATATATTTAAAATCGTAGGCATTTGTTGGCGGAGGCAGTTGTAAGTCCAAGCTATCGGGTGATTTGTCCTCTCTTGTGGAGGCAAACCAATTACCAATTTTTACCTTAGATTTAGGTTGTGCTTCCGGCTCTCGCTGAAGCTCTTTAGATTTAGGTTCTGAGGTTGGTATTCCCCTTTGTGGGCCATAAGCATAATTCCTCACCCCTTAGGTATTTCTTTAATCTTGTATTAAGGAATCTTAAGTCCTAAAATTCTAATGAAAAATGCAACTCAAACAAACTAAATCAATTTCTAAAATGTAAATCCTAATTATAGGATAGTTTGGGATGCTCGCTAGGTTTCCTAGCATCATGGGCATCTCCTACTTATTTTCCATTTTGGCTTCGATAATAGCTCCCTCTTTTGATCAATCTCATTTGATCTTCAAGCATAAACCAATCGATTGATAGTCCTTCCTATTGAAATCTTCAGAGAAAATGATCATTTACCTTAATCGAGAGTTTTCCTAAGGGATCTTGTCCCTTAGGATGTAATTAACTATGGGGGCTTTCCCTTGTAAGGAACTTAATGAACCCGGTTTAAAATAAACCCTGCTTTACTTTTACATATAAAGTAGGGGAAGAATCTCTGGTACATATGCAAACCCATTGTCCTCAGGAGTCCTTATTGAGGTGATTAGTTCCATTAAAGGGTAACGACTTCTATCTTTCGAGATAGTACACTATACCTTGATGATGTATCCGATCACCTGAATAAGTACATTTGCGGATCTGCACGGCATCTTATCAAAATAAATTTTTTTAAACATTCCTCTTTCTTTTCTCCTCACAGATTTGAAAGGCGACTCCCTTATAGAATTTTTTACCACAATAATTTTAATTGATTCCTCTCTAAAATATCTTCAAAATGAGCCGTTATTTATATTTTTGGATTTTTCTATGATTTGTTATGAATTTATGAAATTTCAGCCTTAAAAATAGATTAATTAGCCTGAATTAAGCCTAATCCCGTCGACATTACTCGGCGCGCTGATGCGGCATGCTTTCCATGTGGTGTCGCGGGATTGGGTATTTAAGTTATTACATCCTGCAGTTGAATCAGCTGGCGGCGGGACACGCTATTGATCTCCATTGTCTGATCTTAGATCGGACGGCACAGATCAATCCCGTAGTTAATAACAGCTCGAATCAGATGGATCTAACATGATCTAATCATGGTCATTCGTTCCAATCATGTAGAATGAACAACGCGTGATCTATCAGCTCGTAAACGATAAAAGACGGAGGTCATCCACCATTGATTGTTTGATCGAGCTCAGAGCTTCACCATTGGCTCTGATCCACTGTACATTTTTTTACAAAGCTCCAACATTTTAGGTTTCATGGAATTACCTCCGGGGCAGGCCGCGACTTTTGTAAGGAAGCTTCATCTAGTTGAGATGAAGCCTTGTTGAACAACAATTGGGTTGATTCCATCTGGGTTGCTCGAGAGGCTAAGGATCATGCTTTGGAGGCTCGGCTTTGGTCGAACTCCTTGCTCCGATGGTCGGGAAGCCTTGTGGATATTCATTTGGCTTCGACGAGGTGCATGGAAGGTGTGTGCAAGAGAAATTTGATTTTGATTGAGGATTTGAGAAGTTGGAATCGAAGGATCAATGCCCTATTTCGGCTTTGCTCAGGAAGGAGGAATCCGAAGAGGGGAGGCCCTGGGAGTGCTTGAGCGCTTGCTAGGGGTTTGAAGTAACCTTAGGAAGCCCTGGCGAGTTGAATCGTTGTGTTTTCCATGCGAATTGAGGGGGTATAACCCTCAATTGGCTGAGGTGGATGGACAGGATCAATCCCCCATTTTCTGTTGGCCAACCACCATCAGAGCACCGGAGTTGTCCCCATCAAGTCTACGTGGCTCGATTTGAGTGGAGGAGAGGTTGGGAGGTGGCTCAAGGTGGGATATGGCTGGTTGCATCTTCCTTGATCCATTGGATTTTTGGCTTGTGAGGGAGGTGAGTTAACTCACCTCCCTTTGGTCCATGGCAAGCCTAGCCCACTTAGGGTGGGCTAGGTGGCTAGGTTAGACCCCAAATTGGGTGTTTGATGGTTGCTAAGAAAAAAGGAGGAGTGGATATTGCCAATTTTGGCAAAATCCCATGTGGGGAGGCATGCCCAAGAGAGATTTGCCTTGGGTTTGGCTCCAATTTGGTTTGGCCTAACCTGGGATGGGTTTGAGTCAGGTTTGGTCAGGTTCCAAGGTCCCATGGGTTAGTTCCAAGGGTTTTAGCTCAGGTCAAATTGGGCTAGGTTGAGTTAGGTTGACCAATTGGTCAAATTAGGTCAAACCAAAGTTTGGGTTAGGTTCAAATGCTGATTTGAAGTATTTTGGTTCAAGTGGTTTCAATCAATTTGGCCTAAGTTTGATTTTGACTCATTTGGATTCATATAGGTCAAAATGGACCAAGTTGACCAATTTGATCAAATTGGCCAAATTGGCTTGGGTTGGGTATTGGTTCAAGTTCAATTAGTTAATTGAAAATGATTGTAGGCTTTTGGTTTGAATCAATTTGGATTTAATTTGGATTTTGGCCAATTTGATCATTTAGGTCAATTTGGGCTAAGTTGGTCAATTGGGTTCAATTGGCCAAATTGGGTTCAATTATGGGTTTGGTCAAGTTCAATAATCAATTTGGAATGAACTTGAGCCATTAGTTGCAATCAATTTGGGTTGGATCATGATTTGACCTATTTTGGCTTTTAGGCTAATTTAGGTCAACTTGGGTCAAATGGCCAATTGGTTTGGTTTGACTCAATTGATGGTCAAGTTATGTTCAATCATTAATTATGGGTTGATGTGAATCAATAGTTTCAATTGATTTGGTATAGGATGAGTTTTGGCTAATTTGGGTTTCATATGGGCTAAGGGTTGACTTGGTCAAATGATTAAGTTGACTTGGTTTGACCCAATTTAAAGCAATTGATCATCGTAGGGTGATTAATAGTCATGGTATGAGGTTTGGATGAGCTTCGTTCAATCCAATTTGGGTTGGATTAAAACTTGATTCAAATAGGTTCTTTAGGCCACTTTGGGTCAAGTGGACCTAAATGAGTTAATTGGCTTGATTTTGATTTGATTAAAATTTAGTTGAATTTATATATGTGTTTAGGATTGAAATATAAATCCAACTACAATCAATTTGGCCTACGATTTGGTTCATTTGGGATTTTCAAGTCAAAAGGGCTAAGTTGAGCTTGACTTGAGTCAATTTCAATTTGGCTTGATGATTGTAAGTTTCATTTATATTTGCATAGATGATTGAAGGAATGATTGATTCAAGATAAATTCTATTGATGTTGACTTGATTTAAGGGGGTTTTGGTTAAGTCCAAGGAATTGGCTTAAAGGGTTTAAATTGGGTTTTGATTTGGTTTTGGCTATTTGAATTTATATTTCATTTATATTTGTGAATATAAATGAAGATATAAATAATTTATGAGAAAATCAATTAAATTTGGAGTGGTTTGAAGACAAATTTGACTAAGCTCATGAAGGTAGGTCAAAAGGACTTAGAAGAGAATTTGATTTAGTTTTAATCATTAGAATGTGAGTTTCATCTATATTTGTGAAGATAATTGAATATATAATTGATTTGTGAGAAAATCAATTGAGTTTGGGTTGATTTGAATGGGATTTGGCTAAGCTCATGGAGGTAGGTCCATATGGGTTAAGCCTAGGATTTGATTGGATTTGGATTTAGTTTGATTTGGTTTTGGTTATTTGAGTTTATATTTCATTTATATTTGTGAAT
Organism: Cymbidium sinense; assembly: GCA_021442155.1. NCBI lineage: Eukaryota > Viridiplantae > Streptophyta > Magnoliopsida > Asparagales > Orchidaceae > Cymbidium > Cymbidium sinense. The sequence goes on from JAKCPB010000885.1 coordinate 64,942, forward strand.
ATAAATGAAGATATGATTGATTCATGAAGAGATCAATCAAGTTTGGCTTGAATTGGGTGGAGATTTGGCTAAGCGGAATTCAATCATGAGGTTTAAGGAGGATTTGAAGTTTAAATTTGATTTTAGGTTTCAATCATTTGGAGTTGAATTTGGACTTGAATTTGATAAATGATTAAGGGATCAAATTGATCTTGAAAATCAATTGGATTTATTAAATTTGGTTAAGGCCAAGTCCGTAAGATAAAATCATAGGGTTTAGGCATGATTTTGATTTTGGATTTGATCATGGGTTTCAATCATTTGATTTGGAATTTGGATTTGGATTTGGTATTTGAATTGAATTTGAGGTTTGGTTTGAGGAGGTGCAAATAGGTTGGGTTTAGGCCATAGGATGGGCAAGTCTCCCTAAATCTCTAAGCATAACCTACCCCATGACTAACCCTTCTAAGTCTCTAGGCTTGGGTTGAGTGTTCACCTAATCACTAGAAGTGTCTTAAGAATAAGGAGCTTTTAGTATCTATAAGAATCCTAGATCTATGAGGAGGAGGTTGAGAACTCACTCTAAAAGTGAGGTCAACAAAGCTAATTATTTCTTTACAGGATAAATTATTCACATTAATCATTATGAATGTCATTCTTAATCTAGATTTATTTTGATGTTATATATATATATATATATATATATATATATATATATATATATATATATATATATATATTCTTGAAGCTACTAATTATTTATTTCAAGTGTTTCAAGAAATTCACCAAACTCAACCTGCTTAGTGAGATCGGAAAAGTTATATCAACTGGACTAACATAGTTTGAGAATTTTGTAAGACTTACAATAGTAAGATAAATAAAGAGCTCAATAAAATAAAATTAATGATTTGTTTATTTTAAAACATCTTATTTAAATTTATCTATATATTTACATATTCAAATAGCATTATTCCTTGAATTATCCATTTTGGATAATATAAACTAAGTGCATGAGTTAAATTTCATTTAATATGTTTTCTAGCAAAATAAATTTAAGTTAATACATCATTAAATCATTTTCATGCTTAATCATAATTTTTATTCATATTTATTGCATAAAAATGAAATGATTCTAGAATTATTCTAATTATCCTTCTCTCACACACACTCTCTCTCTCTCTCTCTCTCTCTCCTATTATTCTATTTTCTCTCTCCTATTACCCTTATCATCCCAATATTGATTCGGCCAAATTTTTCATAGAATTTTGGTGAATAAATCATGTGAGATTTATTCAAATCATTTCCATAATAATTCCATCATTTTTCAAATTTTATAAATTCATTCATTTAAAATTTTGAATTTAAATTGTTTTGAATTTAAATTGAATAATCCATGTCATATCAATGCAAAATTAATTCTAATCATTTATGGAATGATTTGACCGACCCTAGCATGTTTTATTTTAGCTAATAGGAGTTTAATTAAATTATTTCAAGTTAATTTTAATTTAAATTCAAATCTACTTCAATTTAATATCATTTCCTTTTTATTAAATTTATTTTAGGAAAGCACATGGCTGGCCCCCATAAAATAAAATAAAATTATTTTAAATAATATTTATTAATTAAAATAATCCTAATTAATCATGTTGTATGTGAATTAATTAATGCATTGAATTGAGATCATTCTTATTATGGAATATATTGTTGGCCAAAAAATCCCATGGATTTTCTTGTACTTATTTTATTTGAATTAATTCATACTATTTTCATCTTTATTCTTGCTCTAATTAATTCATCATATATTCATCATATCATGCATCAAATTTAATTTGAATACTTACTTGGATTTTACCTTGGCCGACCACCCTATTTTGAATTTTAAATTTTCAAGTCACTTGCCTTAATTGGATTAAATCATATTTGCTAAGTTCATTATTAATTTCCCTCTTCTTAATCTCCTCTAGGCCGACCCCATGCTCATAATCTCATTTGAATTAATATTTCATCATGTGATAATTAATTCAAACTTCAAATCCTTACTTTATTTGATTTTACCTCTTTGGCCGAATTTTTGAACTAACTTCTTCTGATTCAAATTATTCTCATTAATATATTCTCTCTCTCTTCTCTCTCTCTCTCAAAATTCAAAATCAAATAATTTTCTTGTTTTATTTTCCTTTTACTCTTCCTTGCTTTGGCCATGAACCTCTTTGGTTTCTTTTTAATTTAGCTTAATGTATAATATGTTAAGAAGCCTTATCATTCATTTCTAAGCCTTGGCCTAACCTATGGAATTCCATCTTGTTCTCTTGAATTCAAAATTCAAGATTTTTCCCAAATTTACTTCCCTCTCTTTTCTTCTTGCCTTCGCCGAACCCCTCTCTTTGTAAATTCTATATAATGTGATGTTTATCCAAGGTTAATCTCTCTTGACTCTCTTCACTAAGCTGACCTTTTTCAATTTAATTTTGGAGACTCTTTTGGATTCTAAGTGCTAAAGCTCTCAACCATCTTCCATTCCTCTCTTTCTCTCTTGGCCGAAACCTTGTTTAAGGTTTTGATTGAAGCAAAGTGCAAATAGATTTCATTCTTCTTTGCTTCTTCATTGGTCGAGACTATTGATTGATGAATCCTTGAAGGTTTGGTGGTTAAGGACATCTCCTATCTTTTCAACTTCATCTACATTGAAGAGGAGATCATATTCATAAGTTTCAAGCCTCTTTCAAGCCTCAGAAGGTTTACATCAAATCAATTGTTTTCATTGCTTATATACAAAGGCTTGAGTAAGAGTTTTTATTTCATTCAATTTTTTGAATCATTGGTTTTATTAGTTTGATTTGGATTAAAAGATTTATGTCCTTTTTTTGTTTAGGTTTTTCTATAATATCTTTTTATTCATTCTCAAGTGATTCCTTTTGGTTTGATTAATTTGAATCTCTTTGAAACTTCACATATTTATTGTCATAAATTTTATATTCAAATTATTTAACATTCATGTTGTGTTAACTAATGATTTAACATAGGTAAATATTTTTTGAAATCCTATTTTAATTTATCTTTCAAGAGACTTTCAAGTCATATTGCATACACATAAAGGACTTGAGTAAGAAAAATGCTTTCATTTATTCTCTTAAAGATTTAAGTTCATTGGTTTGATTTGAATGAAAAATTTTATGTGCTTTATTGTCAAAATATTCACTTGATCTCTTTTCATTCTTCTTTCAAAAGATTTGAAAGATTTTCTCCTTAGTTTGATTAAATTGATTTTACAAATAAGGAGTCAATATTAGATTATTTGTTTGAAAGTATTTATTACATAACTTATTTGAATTATGCTTTCATGCAAATGTTTTGATCATCTATGTGGTTTGATTTCTTATAACTTTTCAAGTTCTTTCATTTCAAGTCTTCATTTCTTTTTAAAGTAAGATAATTTCTTTTAAGACTTGTTTACTTCAATTGATTCATATAAAGCCATATTATTATTTAACTTTAATTAAATAAGAAATACAATCACTTTGATCTCTCTTTATTATTTATCTTAATATTGTGATAGATTTTGAGTGCAAAATATTTTTACATTGAGAGTTACATACTTTGTATCTTTTCTTCTTTTATTGTCTTATGCTTTGTTGGAGTTGTACTTGCCCGTGCAAGAAAGTATGGTGTTGGGTTGTACTTGCCCATATAGGAAAGTATGTGTTGGGGTTGTACTTACCTAGTGTAGGAGAGTGCCAGAGATTGATTATAATCTCAATTTTGATTTAGTAATTCCTAGTCAGGATAACTAGGTCTGAACGTAAGCCAGTTTTTGGGTTCGACCGAACCACATGAAAATCCATGTGCCTCTTATCTCCTTACTTTTTTGCATTTAGTTTGGTTATTGTTTTAATCTTTCATTATAAATAACTTTATATATTTTGCAACTAAATTTTCTACAAAGTTTTAAAAACTAAGTCTTAATTTGATAATCTTTTAAAAACTAAGTCTTAATATTGTGATAGATTTTGAGTGCAAAATCTTTTTAAATTCAGAGTTACATACTTTGTATCTTTCCTTTTTTTATTGTCTTATGCTTTGTTGGGGTTGTACTTGCCCATGTAGGAAAGTATGGTGTTGGGATGTACTTGCCCATATAAGAAAGTACGTATTGAGGGTGTACTTGCCTGGTATAGGAGAGTGCTAGAGATTGATTATAATCTAAATTTTGATTTAGTAATTCCTAGCCAGGGTAACTAGGTGTGAACGTAAGCTAGTTTTTGGATTCGATCAAACCACATGAAAATCCATGTGCCTCTTATCTCCTTACTTTTCTGCATTTAGTTTAGTTATTGTTTTAATCTTTCATTATAAATAACTTTATATATTTTGCTACTAAATTTTCTACAAATTTTTTAAAACTAAGTCTTAATTTGATAATCTTTTAAAATACCTAATTCAACCTCCGCACTTTGGTGCTGACTTTTCTATCTTGATTTCCAATTTGCTCCTATATGGATGCCATTCCACTGTTGATCGAGCACCTAGGTGCTAAGTAGCATTATGGCGTTAGTGTTCAATGCTTTAGCATTGTCTTTTCTGTGCTTTACTTGAAAGTAGGTCAATTACAGCGTCGTGGAGTTGCTTGTGCAATGCCTAGGCGTTGACTATGATTTTTACAACTTTCTCCATGTTTTAGAATTTTGCTAAAAACAACATCAAAATAAACTACAAATAACATATTTAAACACAAAATAAGCATTAGATACATATTTTAAATATAAAAATTTTACTATACAAATAACACTTATCAATGTGTGTGACAGCTATTTTATCATCACTTAGTATATAACTATATATAGAAATATATTTCTCAAGTGTTATGCAAGTAGTAAGCCAATACCTATGATGCACCAACACTCTTAGAAATAGTAACGTGCAGTGTTAGACATGTATCAAACACCAACATGCACCCGCACCCAAGATACCTCCTACATGAGTCAAACACATCTCGCATATGTAATTAAAATAATAATTTTAAAAATTTCAACATGTGTGTCATTAAATTAAAATTAAATTAAAAATAATAATTTAAATATAAGTTATAAAATAACACATTTCTTAATTGATACATAGGCCCGTGGATGTGCCTAACTCTCTCGTCTCCAACCCACCTCTTTTGTGAAGTATGGCAAGGATTTTTTGTGTGATCATGGAGGATCGTCAATTGCTGCCACAATCTTTGCCTTCACCATCACTGTTAGTGTCGAAGGTCAATGCCATCTCCCATCTCGATGCTCTTTCTCCTTCAACCTTCGCCAAAGTCCTTTCTAAGTCAAGCCATCTCCGATTTTTTATTCTATTTTTCTTTGTTTCTTTTTTTCTTTTGTTATAATTGAGGTGTTACTTTCCCTTTTGTCAAAACCAGTTATGAGATTTGTTTTTTCCAGCTTTCACCTATGCCAAAATTCCTCTTTGAAGATTTTATAGTTATTTTTTATTTATTTTATTTAAATTAGATATATTATTTATAATTAGTAGAATGATCAAGTCATTAATAAGAGTGAGCGATTCAGATATTTAGGCTCTATTGTTCAAAATGATGGTGAAATAGATGAAGATATTATTAGTAGAATTCAAGTTGATGGTTGAAGTGGAGGAATGCATCGGCCTATTATGTGATAGAAAAGTTCCACTTAAACTTAAGGAAAAATTTTATAAGATGGTGGTAAGACGCAATGACTTATAATGCAATGTTGGCCAATAAAAGAGAAACATAAGACTAAGTTAAGTGTTACATAGATGAGGATGCTCTGTGGATGAGTGGCTTTACCCCAGAGATAGAATGCAAAATGAGTATGTTAAAAAGTTGGAGTAGCTCAGTGGTAGATAAGATTAGGAGAGTCGCTTAGATGGTTTGGCCACATAAAGCGTGACCGTCGATTTATTAGGAGAGTAGATGCATTAGATTTGCCTTATGTTAAGAAAGGTAGTGAGACCTAAAAGACTTGGTTAAGATGTATAAAAAATGATCTTAGTATACTTGAATTAAATGAGAATTTGACACATAATAGGACACAATGGAGATGAATGATTCATGTAGCCGACCCCACATAGTGGAATTAAGGCTTGTTGTTGTTGTTGTTGTTGTATATTATTTATAATTATTGAGATATAAAATTTATAATGAAGTGTTCAACGCACGTTCATGTTTTATATTTTTAATAACAGATATGTCTTATGTCTATATTATGTTATGTCAATACATACATGCATCAAGGCTAACACTCATAATTGTCCACTTCAAAATTATGTCATATAGTTGAGAATTTATGATTTGGCTTTATATGTCCAATTCATCTTATTGATGGAAATTATATTTGTAAGAATTCTTATGAAACTCCTACACATTATTTAATTATTTATAGTTCAATTTTATCTGAGGGATCATTAGATTGCTTGTAATTAGAAAACATATTTAAGTGACGATGTTATTTTCAATGTGAATGAAATCCTTATTTTCGAAGAATATTAGAGTTGCAAATTTGTTAACTACATCTAACCAAATAACATTTTTTTTAAAAAAAATTGCTTTTCAGAGTTTGATTTTCAACTTAAGCAATTAAGGCCTAAAGAGAAATTAAAGTTGTGTTATGAAATAAAAAAAAATTCTGCAACATTCTTGGAATTAATTATCTTCACCGCCAACTGATAATTATGATTGGTTATGTGATCCTTAGATTATATTTCGTTTATTCATATATTACTGTTCTAGATTAAACATCAGATTAAAACTAAAAATAGTTCTTGCGGATTACACTGCTTCAAGTGCTTTAGGGGCTATTTGGTTGCTTTCATTTGGAGTGTAAATTAAACTAAATGTAAAGATTATAAATTTTTGAGTGTTTGATAGGGTGCAAAGTAAAATTTCAAAGCATTTAAAGTGTATTTGAAATGCATTGGAATGATCATTTATGATGTATTTAAAATTAATTTCTTAATTCCATATGAAAAAATGAAATGATCACCCCTACTATCTTGGTGTCGGTCGCCCACCCAGTCATGCCACCACATTAAAACCTCCACTACCTTTATTCGACATCACTCCACTAACGACAAACCAATTAGACAATTATCTCTTAATCCCAAAAAGTATTGTACATTACATTCATTCTACCAAAAAAAAAAAAAAAATATATTATATTCATTTTATACTATATTTCTTTATATCAGACTCCTTTTTCAAAGCAACCAAATAACCCCTTAGGTTTTTTTGGTACTTGTTTTCCAAGTTCGGAAATTATTTTTGGCATTTGATTAAGTAAACTTCTTTGTGGTAAATATATGGAAATTTTTTATCTTTAATGGGACGCTTTGACGTTTGTATTTATAATAATATCTGCTTAAAAATAATAATAGAAAAAAAGTTCCCAAAACCAATAAACACCTTATAGAACATAAATAGCTCCCATTTACATACATAGTATCAAATCTTATGTAATTAATACTTAAATTTTAATATTTATATAAATAACATCCAAATCTTTAACATTATACAAAAAAAATAATACTATCATTATTTTTTTAAAATGAAATGCATATTTTGAAGCATAGAAAAAATATCATATTTATAAATATAAAAATATATAAACTTTGGGTACTATAATGTAATGGATACCCATTGCAAAAAAAAAAAAAAAAAAGTAAATGCATAAGCATGTATATATATGTAAATTTTCCTAAGAAGAAACAGTTTCATCTCCCATTTAAATTGTACATTGTGCAATACATAATCTAAGAAGAAGAAATTAAAAAAAAGTAATCTTCACCCCAACATATTAGACATACAATTTTACCCAAAAACAAATCAGATTTTAAAAGAAAAGGAAAAACCAGAATTGAAAACGATACAATCTTGAACCAAAAGTAAATAATTCACATAAATCAGGTTTAATCATGAACAATTATCCCAACCTTCAAAGAATTATAACCCTTAAGAATGCGCAATGAAAAGAATAAAAGAAGAATCAACTACTCTTCTGACCTTTCATTTCAGGCGGTAATGTCCCAAATACAAAATCCCACAATGAAGAAGTGATCCCAAAACCTTTAGTCTGAATTCTGAAGTGATGATTAAGATGATAACGCTAGTAACAAGAACAAAAAATATACATATATTTATTAGAAAATTGTTCATTTTCAGGAAATTCAAGCTGAATTATTCATATTTCATACCTTGAGATGTCGAGCTGGTTGGTTGGATGGTGATCCATGGTGAAGATAGTAATGAGTGCAATCATAAATCACATATCCGAGTAAGCTACCAGAAAATATAGCAGGAGTAGCAGCAGGGTTTGAGATAAGCCTAATTAAACCCCAAAACTGCAGGAAACACTCAAACAAAAAAATAAATAATGGAAGAAATCAGTATGAAATGATTAAATTTTATAACAAGAAAGAAAATTTGGAAATTAATAGAAAATAACAGGCATTTGGCAGAAAATTTGGACAGTAGACTTAACTGGAATGCATAGAATAGCAGTTGCAGCAGGGGGGAAAACAAGGCGCAGGCCATCCAAAGGATGCTTATGATGACATCCATGAAGCAGATAATGCAATGTATTTGGCCTGCACTTTGGTTCATGACAAACTTAATCTTTAATTTATTAAGGAGCTGTTTGGGATCATTTTTAGTTTTTATTTTATTTTATTTATATTTTGATTTGAACTAAAATATATTTGGTGGTGATAATTATTTTTAAAAAACATTTAAAATATCTTGGAGATGTTTTGAGTATTTTTAAATACATTGTAAATTATTTTTAAAAATATAAATATAAACCTTTAAAATATGTTAAAAAATATGATTTTAAAAATAAAATAAAATATACAAAATAAAATTGATCCCAAACAAGCTCTAAGCAAATTATTAAGAACAGAGAAATTTACATTCATAGGACACAATTCTTATGCATTTACATATCTAACACTAAAAGTTTGATATTTATGAAATAAGCACTTTTTTTATGCATAAAAAGGTTCATTTCACTTAAAAAAATTAATGATGATTTATTTTTTTTTATATAATAATAAAGATTTGGTCCTATTTGTAATCTAAAAAACATCAAAAGATAAATCATTTGATAATAATCAAAGGAAAATAACCTACCAATAACTTTTTGTATTCATGTGGAAAAGAAATCTGTGCAAAGAGTACTCTAGCAATGTCCATATCAGCACTCCAACCATAACCAGAAATGAAACTTGAGGAAGTGATAATCCCATGCAAATAGCCGTTACCACATACCAGCTCACAACTGGAAGCCATACAAGCGGAATGACCCACCATTTTGTGCGTGTCAATAACTAAAAATTTTAAAAATAATTCAGTTAAAAATAAAATTGTTTCAATTGATAAAGTATGCTCTATATTTTGTTTTCGTTGATTAGGAATTAAGTTACCTCCATAATATCATTTTCAAAGAATCGCGGGCCTTCCTTGCTGATGATAGGCTTATGAACCCACTCTTGATAAGCTTCCCCGAGATGTCCGACCTGGTAAAATGCAAATGAAATGATGAATGAGGAAGCAGAAGATTCTGGTCTTGATGGAGAGATTATTTGTGGAACTTGAACAGGATTATGTGGTTTGCTATTATTTAGAAGACATTATTATTAAGATGTGAGTAATATCTGTCAAAAATTGTGTTTGATTCAGTGATATTATATTTGAAAACATCTAGGCAGCCTAAATTATGGTTGTACTTATAAGATGTTAATGATGTGTTGATATTGTTCAATTCGACCTACATCTAGATAATATTATTTTAGGACATAAAAAATATCATTTATTAAAATATTATCTAAAGATATAACCAAGTAACTAATATGAAAAAAAATTATGTGAGTATATCCTGATGCAAAAAGTATCAGAATGAATTTAAAACCTTATATTTATGTTCAAATTAGTGCAATTCAAGTATCATAAACAATATTAATATCAATGCAAATTCAAGTGTTCTTAGGATATCCTGAAATCAACTAATATATTTACATGAGAATTTGACATTAATAGGAATTGATTCATGTATGGGATTTTGTTAATTGTTGTTATTGCAACTAATATATTTACATAGCAAGATATTACATTATCAAATTGTTCAACAAAATAGCCTCTAACTTTTGTTAGTGAAACAATCTGCTGATATGAAAACAAAGCTGCAAGAAAATGTAGAAAAGGCAAGTCTAACAAGATAATAGAAACAGTAGTTGTATGTTTCCTTTTTGTTCTTCAAGCTTCAATCAATTTGCTTAGGAACATCTATGCAGTAATAAACGAAAGTCAGAAAAAAAAAAATAAATAAAACAAAAATAAAATGTAAAATCCAACCGCCGCGATGGTTGGCCGCGGATTGGAAAAGTCAAAAAGGGGGAAAGCTTGATTTCAATTGTCGAAAAGGAACCCCCAAAACAACAAAAGAGGAAATGAGAGAGAGAAAAAAAAGGGGAAGACAGCTTCCTTGCGTCTAGTTGACGGCGGCCGACGACACTGAGAGGAGGAAAAGAGTATTCAGTGGAGGGAGGGCACAGGTCGGAAGAGGAAGGAGGAAAGCTCTTATGAAGAGTGCCGCAGGATCGCAAGCGGCGACATTAGTCGAAGGTATATCTAGAGAAAAAGAAAAAAAAAGGAGGTAAGTTATTTTTTTTTTTGGTTTTTTTATAATAAAGGAAATGCATCTTATATTATAAAAGAAAAATATATTTGTATTATATAAATTTCAATTTCAAAAAGAAGTAAATCTAAATTACCATTTTATTATATAAATGCCTACATAAGTATTTTAATAAACAATATATTTTAATTATATTAAAGGTTATGTATATAAATCATAAATATGTTGAATAAATATGTTGAAAGATTTATGAGAAAAATTAAATTATTAAATTAAAACTTATAAATAAAATGCTTATAATTTAGATGAATGTACTAAAAATATAATTAATGATATGAATAGATGGAGAACATAATTCTACCTTTACTTATACAAACCAAACTTAATTATTTAGATATATTTATAGAGTGAAAATGATTATTTTGATATTAGTAGGATTATAATCTAAATTTAGAATGATAAAGTGAAATTGATAGAAAAATTTAATAAATTAAAATATTTTAGATAAATATCGATCATTTAAATAAGAATGAGAAATTATGAAAAAACTTAATGTCTCTAATAGAATTATGAGAGAGTTATGTTTCAATATCATACTACAGATAATTAAGAGTATTAATCAAATTAATGTTTTAATTATAAGAATTGCAAGTTAAAGGAAGGAGATTCAAGATTTAAACCGCAAATTAAAGTGAATTACGTTCTACATTTATATAAAAATATCTTTAATTTCTTGTGATGAAATCGTGTTTATATGATTATGATTTTTCCTCACGCAAATTGTGATTATTTTCTGCTTTTTTATAAATTATGACGCAGTTCTATTTTCATATTGGATAATAACCCGAACGCTAGATCATATCATTACTGATTTTATAAAGTTAACCGATTATCGTTAATTATGAAATAATACATATATATTGTTATGAATGTGTATGTTGAAAGTCACCCCTTTTGCGAGGATCTGATGCAACGACATACGAAAAAATAAATTGGAAATGATAATCTCTTCGTCTTTGGATGAGTAATAAAGGTTTAGACGGGAACTCTAAAATGGATGAAATAAAAGTAAAAGTCACTGAAATATTTATTTATAGATAGCTCGTATGTTTGAATGTTTTAATTTCTTATATATATTATAACAAAGACATGCATACTCTTACTTCTTATTTACTATATAGTAAGATAAATAATAATTTTATTCAATTGTTATTAATTTTTTCGGTAATCATAACTAAATGCTAATGTGGAGAGTTATGTTTATCATGTAGACAACAGAAGTAATTACGGTTACTGAATTATATTTAAATTGTATGTATACGAACTATATATATATATATATAACAAATTATTAAATCATTTGGAATTGAAGTGATCTTATATGATTGGAGATTTTATTTAAGATTGAAAATGTTAAGAAATGTTTTATCCGTCACCGTCTGCTCTTCGCTGGTAGATAAGCTCCCGCCGGGTCGTGACGAGGATAGAAATGATTTTATATTTAGGGATATAATATGATCATAATCAAAGAGCCATTGAAGATAATAAATTTTATGAAGAGATATACGATTATATTGATTGATGTAAATTATAATAAATTTATACTTCTCGACAATCAATTCAAGACGATGTGAAAATAGAGAATAAACCGCTGAGCACCGAATTTGGTGCAACCGCTTCACTAATGATATGCATTTACTCAAATGAAAGAATGACTCAAATGATAAGAATCAACATACACAAGTGTGAAAGTGGTTCTATTGATAATACCAAATTATTTCAAGATATAGACAATCTCTTTCTCGTGAAGGACCCATAGAATCAAAAAGCGGTTGACGCGATAGAGAAAATTTTAGAAAGTATGTCATGCCCTCCAAAGAAGAGTTGCTTTGACTTCTTTCGCTTGAGGTGAGATGGTGGCAGGACAATCAGAAGAGAAGTTTGAAGGAAGACCTTACAATGTTATTTCATGGGAGGACTTTGTGAAGACTTTTAGAGATTAATTTGTATCCTCTCGCTAGAGATAAACGGGACAAGTTCATCGACAGAGAGATTGCTCTATAATGCAATATGAAGCGATTTTACAATAACCTCAATTGATACTAAATGCAAGAAGAAAAATGTAGATTTTATCCGACCGAAGGATGTAGTCGATAGCTCTTGATTCCTCTGGTATCGATAACTATGTCAGCGGGACTAAGGATAAATTGGATGTGCAAGCTACTCGAGAAGGAGAGATATTGAAAAGGAGGAATGATGATAGCCAAAATCGCGTAATGTTCAAACTGAAAAATCAAATTGGAAGAAGCTTAAGTCATATACCAATACCAGCAGTAGTAGTATTACCATATGTCCAAAATGTGGAATAACACATAAAGGAGAGTGCCTCTCAGGCACAAACACTTGTTATTGGTGTCATCAGCCAAGACATGGCAAAATCTTGTCCTATCTTAGGTCAGAAAACTTCAATGAATACTAGGACAAGCATTCAACCTCCTCAGAAAATCGTTGGTAGACAAAAGGATGACGAATCCATTGGGTCCATCTCAAACTCAACCACATTACCGAGTTTATCCACTCACGCAGCAAGAAAAGACTGCATGATTTTATTACGATATGTCTTTATTTAAATTAATATGTTACAATTTTATATTCAAATATAATTATTTTATATGTATTCATTTATAGATCATCTTTATGAAAGTTAATCAATTAATTTTATTTGATATTGAGCATCACATTCATTTATATCGAGGAATAGAATTTTGGGATCGAAATTGAAAATAGAAGTATTTCTTTAAAATGCCAGTCTCAATCAATCGAAATATTTGATTAACCTAAATATTGTGAAAGAAATTTTGATGAAATTTAATAAAGACTACCAATATATGAATTTAATGTGATTTGGTGAATTGGCTATCTAAATATTATGCTACTTATAGATTGTTGTAAAATATATAAATTCAATATTCCTGAGAAGAAGAATTCAAATTTACGTAGAAGTAACATGATGATGTATTGCTTAAAGTTCAAAGACGTAAAAGCTAGAAGATTTTTAAATTACGATGTACTAAAGAGATAAAAAAGTTAAAGGATATATCAAGAGTGAGTAAAAAGTCTTTCAGATGATTTACCGGGTTTATCTCCAAATAAAAGAGATAGATTTCTCGATTTAATTTAACGCAAAACCCAGAAGAAAAGTAGCATATAGAATGATCAAAGAATTACAAGAGTTGAAGAATCGGTATAAGAATTATTAGAGAAGATATATCGCTAAGACATCTCCTCGGGAGCTCGATTATTTATGAAGAAGATAAAGCTTAAGACTATGATCGATTATAGAGCTTAACAAACTTACATCATTGAAGAATAAATATCCTCTAGAATTGATGATCTTTTGACCAACTGAAGGAGATTCGATATTTTCAAAGATTGATGGGGTTATCATCGGTTGAGAATCAAAGAAGAAGATATATCAAAGCATCGCGACAAGATATGGCATTATAAATTTGTGGTGATGCCTTTTTTAACAAATGCTCAAATGCATTTATGGATCTTATGAATAATCTTTAAACATTTTTAGATTTATTTGTGATCAGATTCATAGATGATATTCTAATTTATTAGATGAAGCGACATGAAAACTATCTTCACATTATGCTCGAAAGAAATGAATTATATGCAAAATTTTCAAAGTGTAAATTTTGGTTAAATAACATCATATTCTGATTAGTAGAAAGGAGTTTGAAAGAAGTGAGAATAGACAAATGCACAACCAATCGCCATAAGAAGTTTCTAGGGATATTACGGAGATTCATTGAAGGATTTTACATCATTACGCCACTATCTGACTAACTAAGTTAGCCAAATTTGAATGGTCATGTGAAAAGATTTTTCAAAATTGAAGAATTGTTTAACGATTTAATAAGATATTATTCCATCGCGACAAAAGGATTTCAAATTTATAGTGATGCATCATTAAGAGGATTGGAATGTGTACTTATGCAAAATGGAAGAGTGATTGCTTTACGCTGAAGCGAATTGAAAAATCATGAAAAGAATTATCCAACCCATGATCTAGAAGAGAGTGGTATTTGCATTAAAAATTTGGAGGTATTATCTATATGAGTAAGGTGTGAAATTTTTTCCGATCATCAAAGCTTGAAATATATCTTTACTCGAGCTAAATTTAGCAAAGCAAGAAGATGGTTGAAACTCATTAAGGATTATGATTTGGATATTCAATATTACAGGGAAGACAAATATAGTTCGATGCTTTAAGTAAAAAATATATAGTAGTATTTATTGGTTGATCTCAACGAGGATAAAAGATTTAGAAAAATTAAAATTTTAATTATTAAATCTATATGATCATACTTTATCATAAATCAAAATGACATACAATCAAATTTGAAAGCATAATACTGATGCTTTACCTCATGATGACTTTAAAAATTTTAAATTTGATAAAAGTATGTCATACAAAAAGATTTTGAAATGATGAAGAGGATTATCAAGATATCACAGAGTCTGCGACATGTTGGAGATTTGAGGAAAGACATCTTACATGAGCACATCATTCTAATTATACAATTCATCCAGTAGAAAATATATCAAGATCTGGAAATATTTTTGGAATAAAAAAAAGTTTATGAATTATATTTATGTCAATCGTAAGAGAACATCGAAGCGTAATTTTATTTGCCAATACGAGTAAAATGGGATGATATTCTATGGATTTTATGGCTTACCCATCTGAAGAGGATGCGATGTTATTTAGGTCATTATTGATAGGTTGACTAAATCTGCACACTTTATACCTATCAAATAACGATCATTGAAAAGTAAGAAGAAAGTATGATGAAATCAAGTACATACGCCAAAATCTATAGTGTCCGACGGGATGACCGATTTACATCTGTGGCGAAAAAATTCAAGAAGCTTTAGACTTTTACTTTCAATATTCCATCATTCCATCCTCAAACTGATGGCCAGTCAGAAAGAACAATTCGAATACTTGAAGATTTACTTAGACTTTGTATCCTTGATTTTAGGAGAAATTAGAAAATTCATTTGCCTACAATAATAACTTTCAAGCACGTATTGTTATGACTCCCTATGAAGCATTATATGGAAGGAAATGCAGAACACCGCTTTGTTGGGTGGAGATGGGTGAAAGAATCATCGCAGAAGTAGTAGGACGGTCACCGAAAAGATCCAATTGATCCGATAGATTAAAATTGTTCAAGATGCAGAGGAAATCTTATGACGCAAAACATCACGTAGAGTTTGAAGTGGGAGAATTTGTATTTCTTAAAGTCAACCCCATGAAAGATATAAAACGATTTGGCAAAGTCGGAAAGTTGAGCCCACGTTATATTGGTCCATATGAAATCTTGGAAAGAATTAAGAAAGTGGTTTATAGACTGGCTTTACCTTCTTACATGCAAGGAGTGCACAATATGCTTCATATTTCTCTTCTGCAAAAATATATTATCGATGAAGCCAACAAAGTTATTATGGATCCTATTGATATTCAACCGGATCTCACATTTGTGAAGGAGCCAGAAAGAATTATAAATTATGATGTTAAGCATCTCAAGAATAGAAATTTCATTTGTCCGTGTGCTGTGGAAATATGGATCAGATCAAGAAGCTACATGGGAAAATGAATCAGAAATGCGAGGACTTTATCCTAATTGTTAATTAATATGTTTATTTATTATTCATTTAATTTCGAGACAAATTTTATAAGAGGAGAGAGATTGAATAACCGAAAGTCGAAAAGAAAAAATAAAATAAAATAAATGTAAAATCCAACCGCGACAATTGGCTGGATTGGAAAAGTCAAAAGGAGAAAGCTTGATTTCTTAAAAGGAACCCCAAAACAACAAAGAGGAAACGAGAGGAGAAAAAGGGGAAGACGGCTTTCCTCTATGCGGTCTCTGGCCGAGCACCATCCGTGACACAAAGAGGAGGAAAAGAATATTTCATGTGCCGTTGGCCGAGCAAGAATAAGGAGGGAGTGTCCGTGTGCCATCGACCGAGGAAGGAGGAAAGCATGCAGTTTTACATGAACGAGAATCTTACGAGTGAAGGGAGAAGCCGTCGGCGTATGCAGGGACATTAGAAGCCAAGGGAAGTGAAAAAAGGAAAAAGGAGGTAAGTTATTATTATTATTATTTTTTTTTATTTTTTTATAATAAAGAAAATACATCTTATATTATAAAAGAGAAATGTATTTGTATTATATAGGTTTCAATTTCAAAAAAAAAAGTGCAAATCCAAATGACCATTTTACTATATAAATGCCTACATAAGTATTTCAATAAACAATATATTTTAATTATATTAAAGGTTATGTATATAAATCATAGATATGTTGAAAGATTTATGAGAAAAATTAAATTATTAAATTAAAATCTATAAATGAAATACTTATAATTAAGATGAATTTAAAAAAATGATTTATGATATGAATAGATGGAGAGCATAATTCTACCTTATACAAACCAAACTTAATTATTTAAATATATTTATAGTGAAAATGATTATGTTATATGTATATTAGGATTATAATCTAAATTTAGTAATGAATAAAGTGAAATTAATAATTGATAAAGAATTTAATAAATTAAAGTATTTTAGATAAATATCGATCATTTAAATAAGAATGAGAAATTATGTGGAAAAACTTAATCTACAACTAGTAGAATTATAGAGATAGTTATGTTTCAATATCATATACACTTGGGATAATTAAGAGTATTGATCAAATTAATATTTTAATTATAGGAAGAATTAAGAAAAGCATTAAAGAAAGGAGATTGAAAGCTATAAATTAAAGTTTTAATTACGTTCTTACATTTATGATAAAATGTCTTTAATTTCTTGAACGACGTTTATATGATTATGACTTTTCCTCAGACCGCAGATGTAATTATTTTCCTATTTCTTCATAAATTGTGATGCGATTTTTCTTCACGTGTTGGATAATAACTTGTTAGATCATATCATTACGTCATTATTTTATAAAGTTAAATTCTTGTTAGTTATGAATTAATACGTAACAGTATAATTGTATCTTATGAATGTGTATGTTGAAAGTGGAGTTCACCCCTTACAGACACTGACGAATTTACGAAGACGAGGCCAAATGAAATTGCAAATAATTCATTTTGGATGAGTATTGGTAAAAGTTTAGGCGGTGACTAAAATATGATAATGTAAAGTAAAGACAGAAATATTTATTTGTAGATAAATTTCATGTATGTTTGATTGTTTGAGCAATTTCTTTATGCATACGTTATAACAAAACCATCATACTAGCTTACCTTGTTACTATATAATAGCAGATAATGGCCCATGAATTTTATTTAATTATGTTTATTTTTTTTGGAATCATCCTAACTAAATGTAGAAGGAAGAGTTATGTTTATCGCAGGTAGCTAATATATGTAATTACGCCAATTATGAATTATGTTTAAATTATGTCATATTTATATATATATATATATATATATATATATATGTGGACAAATTATTAAATCATTTGTGGATTGTAATGACTCTTATATGATTGAAAATTTTGTTTAAAATTGGAAATGTTAAGAAATGTTTTCTTTTATCCGTCCGACCGTCTGTTCCCGCCTTGATATTCCAAGCTCCCGAACTGGATCGTGACATAAGCACTCTAAGGGGTGATTTGAGATCACTTTTGTTTTCTGATTTTGTCTTTTGTTTTTAATTTATTTTATTTATGTTTTGATTTCAAATAAAATATAGTTGGTAGTGATGGTTGTTTTTAAAACACTCAAAATAATTTTTGAATATTTTTAAAAATAATTTGATTTATTTTTAAAAACTTAAAAAAAACACATAAAAATACATCAAATGAATATGTTTTTAAGCATAACATATAAAAAAAAAACACAAAACAAAATTCATGCCAAACAATCCCTAAACTTTTTGCAATTTCTCATATTAGAGTTATTGACTTTATATATAACAACAAAGAAAGAGTCATGATAAGCTTTTTTTTTCTTAATAATTATTCTACGAAGTTGTGGAACAAATGGTGAATGTCAAGATAAAACAAAATAGTGAAAAATCTAAGCTTTAGACTACCTGAAAAACAAGAGGCTTGTTCAAGTCCACATTGAACTCCCCTGCAACCATAGTGATACTTCGTGTGCTGGATAGAATACATAAAGCAATGCACCATTATTACCTCAAAATATATTAGAAAATAAACGACAATTTTGAATTATGAACCAGTACAGTACGACAACAAATAAAAAATTATGGGAATCCGACGCCACAATTCAATATCTTAAAGTAAATTAAATCGATAGCAGCATACATTGAAACTTTCATGTGTTTTAAAAATTAATCTGAATGAATGTGTAAATTTAGATGTTAGATATAAAAATGCTGATGAATTAAATGATATGTATGTAAATCAACCCCCACCCATAAATGCTGAACTTATTCAACATCAAACAGCTTGATAAGATAGACTTGCTGGGCTGGAAAACTGTTCAACACCCCAATGTTCCCACATTCAGTTAGCTGTCAACCTTCTCTACGACAGCTAATAGCTATGAAATTTCTAAACAAATGTAAAAGAAAATTGTAATTAAAATATCTATGATATTCACTAAAGCAATAAAATAAGGAGAATGAGAAGCACTTCTCAATGCACAAATATTATTGAATTCATAAACAGGATATAGCTCCCTCAACCATTAAGTGCCAAATGGAGGCCAAAATCAAAGAAGAAAGCATAAGGAAGAAAAATTTGTCAAAACTTCATCAAAACCGAACTAACAAAAAAAAAAAACAACAACAACAACAACTTACGATCAGCCTCGATTCAAACAATGTCAACAGATTAAACACCACAAATCAAGAGAGAACCAAGAAAATTAAAAACGTCAAAATTTCAAACAAAAACCGATGAAATCCTCCTCCTCGGCCCCTCTGCCCAACCGATTCAGGATCGAAGTGGGACGCACTTCAACCAATCAAACATATTAATCAATTCAAAAAACGCCAATCCAGCAGAAAAATCCAACAATGCAATCTCACGAAATCAAAGCCAACCAAAAAACAGTGAGAAAGGCATCAAAATCTCTAGACCTGATGAAAATAAAGTCAGTGAAAGAAGTTCGTGCGCTCCATCACCTCAAGGAAAGCTTCGAGATCTGGCGATTGGCTGCTCTTCCTCTTCTTCCGGACAAGCGGTGAAGAAGAAGAGGAAGGAGAGGCGGAGAACGAAGAAGCAAGAGAGAGAGAGAGCAGTGGAGGGAGGGTTCGATGATTTTCTATATAATTTTTAAAATTTATTGACAATTCTTTGGGTGTCTAATTTTCGTTAATTTCTTGGATTGTTTATTTTAATATAAAAAGTGGTTTTTCTGGGATAGTGATTCCGCCGTGGCAGCAAACGGAATGGGCGGCCTCCCCATGCTGTTTTTAACCAGCCAGCTCAGCCTTATTGGACCCATTTTGACCGAGGTTGAAGGAGTCAGCAAGTCTGTCACTGCTAAGTTATGAGCCTATTTAAGATAGCTATAAATATAAAAAATTAAATTAAATTAAATTATCAGAAAAAAAACTATAATTTTAAAAATTATTAATGATTATTATATATTTTTATTATTTAAAAAAATCAAATAATAGATTTTACAAGATTATGAAAACCGGATCGGATAGAGAACCAAAAAATAGAGTTCAAGGTTTAAAGGTCGAATCGGGGTCGAACCGGATGATATAATAAATATTAAAATTATCTAAATGAGATTTAAATGTTCAAATAATCATACAATATGTGTAATTTGAGAGAAATAAATTATAAAATTCAAAATAATGTACAAAAAAATCTTATAATTTTAAAGTTAAATGCATTAATATATAAATACTAACTTTTGTGTACGATAATTCTTTCAAATAACCCATCAGAGCTTCAAGAAATTGCTTATCTAAAAGGAATTGGAATTAATAAAATATTAAAATTAGTAATTTGGCATCAATTATATAAAATATATAAGAAAATACAAACTAAACTAACTACAAAAAATATTGTAAATTATGATATGAACACTTAATAATTAAAACTAATAAATAATAAGTCATAACAAAATTAAGATATTCATAATTCAATAAAAATGATATATGATGTATCAATAATTTTTGTGTTCTAGTCAAAAATTTACTTTAAAAATTAAAACATCAAATACATATTAAAATTTATCTCTAAAATAAGTTCAAAAGAAATAGATTATAATCAAATATATTAAAATTCATCTCTAAATATTATCTCTTCAAAGGATCTCGCTCAAAGCCAAAGTTTGCCTCCAATCAACTCCAAAAGCTTCTAAAATATTATATTCAGGTATTCATGTCTTTCATCTGTTACATCGGTTGCTTCATGACCCTTATTAGTATCTACAAATCACACATACAAAATAAATTATTTCATCATCTTTATAGTCAACATAAGTATAATTTAATTAACTTACTATTAACTGTTATATTGGATGATATATTTACTTCTTCAATAATAGGAATGATATCATCTTTATATATTTCATTCTCTAAATCATCATAATTTAATTCAGGAGTGCATTATAAATCAACTATCCAAAAATCTGTTGTCTCAATACTTGAATAATCCAATGGATCATAGCTTTTTTTAAGATGAAACCTATTAAATAAACATAAAATTTTAGATAAATATCAATGTTAAGACATAGCATAATAATAGAAGATTTAAAAAAACATACATGTTCCTCAAATTAAGATTATAACGAATATAGACAAGATCATTTAACCTTTAGTGTTTCAAATTATTTTTTCTTTTTATATGGATTTGTTCGAAAATGCTCCAATTTCTTTCACACCAGGAAGAAGAAGAAGTTTGGCTTAGAATTCTAATAGCCAATTTTTGTAAATTAGGAGCACTAGAGCCAAACATCTTCCACCATTCATCTGCATATGAAATTTTAATTAATTTAAAAAATATAAAATATATACAAAAGATAATGAGAAACAATGAAAAATAAATGAAATTGTGAAAAATTCACTAACGAGGTTGCATTTCTTATAGTAAGGCCCCCAAAATTTTTCTAAATTATCTCGATATATTCTAACTTCATTCATTGCCAATTTAGGCTTGAGATATATATCTTTATTTTCAATAAGTTCAATTAATCC
Source organism: Cymbidium sinense (assembly GCA_021442155.1). NCBI lineage: Eukaryota > Viridiplantae > Streptophyta > Magnoliopsida > Asparagales > Orchidaceae > Cymbidium > Cymbidium sinense. The sequence goes on from JAKCPB010000885.1 coordinate 86,793, forward strand.
TTGCATAACTTTTGGTTTTTGACAGTAATTTTCTTGATCATATTGAAAATGTAGATTTAAAAAATATGATGAGTGGATACCTTGGCGGAGTTGTTTATCTCATCTTTTCTTAATAATGTAAGTATATGGCTTATACAATCCTTTAACACCTCTAAACATTCCTTTAACTGTCTTTCTTGTTTTATACATGCCATCATAAACATAACCAAGAGATGGTTTTTCGTCTGAATCAACAACTCGTAATAATTTTATTAATGGTATTGTTATTTTTCACATGATTAAACAATCACTCCAAAATTTTTTATCCATGATGATAGAAGATGCTTCTTTTCCTTTAGGTTTTGCTTACTTTGAATCCACATAATGCTTATTTGTAGCAAGAGCTTGCAAATCATGTTATATACACTTTTCAAAGTAATAAAAGTTGGCAAAATGAGTAGCTTATGTACTATTTCATCCACCATCTTTTCTCAACCAAGATAATAGAAAAATATGATTGTAAATTAATATTATTATCTTCGATACCTTCTTAGCAAGATTCACTATATGAGGCAAGCTACCAATATCTTTTAGAATAAAGTTCAAGCAATGTGCTGCACAAGGAAACCAATAAATATTCTCATATTTTTCATGCAATAACTCTCCAACATTCTTATAATTTACTACATTATCAGTCGCAAGTTGCACAATATTTTTTGGACCTATCCACTCAACTATTTCAAGAAATAAAGAACAAAGAGTTATAGCACCTTTCTGTCGAAGCATCAACATATTTTAAAAAAGATACCCCTTATGGACAATAAACTAAAAAGTTAATCAATGTTCTATTTCTAACATATGTCCATCCATCAGCCATTAAAGTGCACCCTATTTCTTTCCAACAACACCTATAAGATTCAACTAGAAGTTCACATTCTTCTTTGCAATCCCTTAATAGATTAATTCTCATCCTATGATATGATGGAAGTTCATAACTTGGTCCAAGTATTGCATCTATAGCTTTCTAAGCAAATGATGAATTTAAAGCATTGAATGGAATACAACTGTCAAAAAATCATCTAGCAATGGCCATGTCAGCTCTCTGTACTACTTCTTTAGATGTCAAAACACTTTTTAAAGATGGTTGTGACCTGTTTTGTTCTGAGCAAAGTAAGCATCAATTTCATCTGCTTTTTTTTTTTTCCTTTATGTAATTCTTTATCATGTGTAGTTGATGATTGTGATTTGGATAGATAAGAATCTCTTCTTCAATAATATCGATTATAAGGATGCACACTTTCTATCTTTGTGTATCTTACTTTTTTGAGATATTGCTTTAAGTTTTCTTGCATTTGAAAGAATATCATGTGAAACTTTACATGGAGCAATGTTCAACCCTGCTAAATGCTTCATTTGTTTATTACCACCCTTGTATATTAGTCCACAATACAAACATTATACTATTTTTTCTCATTAGTATATCTAGATTCACTAAAATGATTCCAAGCGATCATTTTCTCACTAACACTATGAGAAAAATAGAATTTTGACTTTAAGGCTCCATTCTAAATATAAAAGAAATTAAACATTGAATAAATGAAAAAAAAAATTGTAAACTTAGACATGAGATGGAAAGATATCTAAAATTAATCATTCTCTACACAAGTTCATCCACCATGAATTTGCAAATGATATATTGGTTAATAGCTACACATTATTTATTAATAAATTGCATCATTATGCAAAAGAAAATACATCCTAAAAGAAATATTTTTAAATTAATGTACATACATTAATCTAAAAAAATTGTTCTACCAACTTCAAGTTATCATGAATCCATTCATCAAATTCTACTAAATCATTTGCATAAGTAAATTGTCAAATACATTCTATAAAAAGGTGAATTGATTCATCAAAATAGATCCATTCATATAAATTTAAGAAATAATCATACATAATAAATTCAATTAATTTAGAATTTCTTGAAGTTGTAAGTTGTATAAGAGATCAACACATACATAATATATATTACCTACAACTTTTTGTGAAGGGATCCATGATACACGAGAAATACTAAAAAAAAAGGTAAGATGAAATTCAGAAATTGCTAAGAAACATTACTTGATAATTTCTCTTGATGGTACATCTTGATTCTCATGAATGGCTATAAAAAAATAAATTAAAAAATTTTTCTATGGATAAATTTTTTTTAAAAAAAATTGATGCCTCTATGGACGGAAAAAATAATTAAAAAGAATGGTATTGGAAATTGACGAAAAAGATTGTAGGGCAAAAATGGAGATTTACTATTTTTAATAATCAAAACAACAATTTCTTGATACCTCAAAACTTTGCTTTATAATCAAAATGAAGTTGAAGTTGTAAAAATCACTATATGCAAGAGACGAGGGCAAAAAGCCAAAAACCCGCATAAATTATTGCGCCATCAACCGTCTGATAGGAAACTGACAAAAAATTAAGATCGAGGGGTTAAACCAAAGACCGTGAGGTTCAATCATTGATTTTGTTTGATCTCCACTGATTTTCTATTGTGGTTTTTTTAACATTCGGATTGGCACGATCGGCCAACGTTGAATCGCCGTCCGACCGTTTTCACAACCATGGATTTCTGACAATCATTATAATATGTTAAATTAAGTTAAAAAATATAGTATTCTTACCACATATTCTTTAAAACATAATCAAAATAAAATTTCTCAAACACCATCTGTAATATGATTTAGATTGTACTGTAGACAAAAATCTATCACAAACATAGCTTATGTGAGGGACATCTCACTTCACATCTTATTATAATGGATGAAAAAGATGTTATTTTGAATTATTTTAATTCTATTATTATTATTATTTAAAACTATTTTTATTCTATTATTATTTACAATGATAAGTGTCATATCTCAATTAAGGTTAAGAATACAGTGCTGGTATAAGAGATGAAGCGGAAGATGCTCTATGATAAGCCAATCAATTCAATATTATCCAACTATGAATTTTTTAATAGCAACAACTTAAATATATACTATTGAAGCTAAAGATATTGCAATTGCTTGCCCCCTACCTATTCATAAATAGATCTTTGTTAAGGTCTTTAAATTGTACTCATTCTAGTTACTAGATAGTAAGAGTCTAATATTATTATTTATTGTCACTACCACCTCCTATCAAGTTTGGCTAATTTATGTCCTTATTTCCTTATTAGGCTTATTCTTCTGAATCAAACCCTAATTATTCATTATCCTTCACCATCATCATTAGCCCTTATTCTACCATTGAACATTGATATGCATATATTTGAATGATGCATTGTCAGCATAAGGGTTGTGTGATCTAATGGGTTATCATGAATTATTAGGGCAATGGGCAAGAGCTAATATTGACCTATTACCTAATAAATGCATTCCTTCCAGAAGTTAAGGTTTGGTGAACATATTAGCTATGAAATTATCATGGTTATCTAAATAGAACATATCATCAACAAATTATGACTAATTTAATGAGTCATTCCTAGTTTCATATTCTAAAATAGTTCATAATTACTTATACATAGCTTAATCTTTGAGACAAATATATCACTACTAATAGGATCAATCAAGTAGCACATCCTCAATGTAATTATGATCTTACCCACTACATCCATACAAATAGCAAGAGGGGAAAGAGCAAAAGTCATCTATATGAGGGCACTATCACCATTGGATTAGCAAACTCAAGCACAATCCTATGATACTAAGATGCAAAAACTTTTTACTATAATGAATGAAAGGAATGTTATTTAAAACTTAAAATGTGTGAGCCTTATTATTATTATTATTATTATTATTATTATTATTATTATTATTATTATTATTATTATTATTACAATGATAGGTTTCAAATATATATATATATATATATATATTGCAAAAATATTTTTATATCTTATATCTAAATTTACACATTCATTCAGATTAATTTTTAAAACACATGAAAGTCCAACTTATAATCATCTTGTTATTCTTTCATATTCTATAATCTGGAAATTATTTTAGATTGAAGTGTTATATAAGTAAATATAAATATTTAAATCTTAGATATATAAACATATAGAAATTATAATCATCTCTATTCAAATGAAAGTTATATTTTTTTTCTTAGAGAAATATATTCAAAAGTTCAATTCATGCCAAAATGTCCTTTCTAGTGATGTGGTCTGGACTATTTATTGAGATCCATTCTAAAAGAAATTGGTTTAAATCAAATTGCATTTGACCTCAGTTCAAACTTTCAATTGAACATTATTCAAACCACCGTCAAATGAAAGTTCAAACAATATTTAACGAGCTTTTAACAAGATTTAAAATGATTTCAAATAGAGTTCTAATAAAATTTAAGCATGATTAGAACTTAATTTGAACAAGATTTGACCAAATTCAAATGGGGTTTGACCAAGATATTATACCAGGCATTATAATAGTTTAGATTCTCTATAATGTAATATAATCAATAGATAATCTTAATAATAGACATTACAAAATAGAGTCAAACCAGTTTGTATCATTACTCCAAGAATTACACTAAATGGTTAAACTCATTAATTTACATTACATAAAAATTGAAGATATGTTACTTAAAATTGAAAGAAATGTAATATAATGAATCAAATATGTTCGTGAATGATACTTGAACCTCACTATCAAAAATTTAGAGATCGAGCATGTTGATCTCATTTTAGATGAAATTGACATGATCCCTAATCCTAGTAATTATGATCTCTAATCTTAAATTAAGAGCATCCTTTAGGCACCTAGTGACTAGGTGTATAAACAAATTAAAATCAAATAACAAATTAAATCAAATATAAAATCTAAAACCAAAATCAAATTTGAAATCATATCAAACTTAATACCCTATGGTGAAAGTTTATGTCAACCTCGTGGACCTCACTAAGGCCTAAACTAACTCAATTATATGAGAAAATTAAATCAAACTAACATAATGAAATTTAACAGAAATCTAAATCAAACAGATTTGAATTAAAATCTAAAATCAATTAAGCTTAAACTAAGGTAATTGTTTAGGTTGACCTAATCAACCCATCTAAGCCTAAAATCACATAAGTCCAAGAAAAATTAAATAAAATAAAAATAAATTGAAATTAAACCAAATTAAAAGCACAAAATTAATGTTTAAATAAAAATGAACACAAAATTAAATTTAGGTGGGAAGTAATGATAACTAAGTAATTTGACTTGAGTTTACCCATATGGGGCCCATTAAATCAAAATTCAACAAAATAAAATTTGATCAAATTGAACAAATTCAAAGGCTCAAAATCATCAAATAATTATGTGTAAACATAAGTATAAATAAATATGAATTCAATGATGACTTAAATGGGTTAATTGGGTCAATTGACCCAACTAAACCCAAATGAATCCTTTTGAGCCTAAATTTAAATTAAATTAAAAATGATCGAAATGGAACATCCTAAATTATTTCAAAAACATAATTGAGCACATTTCTTTGGGTTTATTTTGATTAATTTGATCATCTGACACAAATGGTTCCAACTTTACCTATTAAGCCCAATTTTAGTCAATTAGGTCAAAGTCAAAACTAACTTTAAATCAATGTGAATTAATTAATCCAAATCATCTAAAATACACTTAATTCAATATTATTAAGAGATAAAGCACACTCGATTGATTGAAATTGGTCATTTGACTCAAATCATTTAGATCAAATGGGTAAATTTGGAATCAAACCAAAATTTAATTCAAATTGAAGGAAATTGATTAATCAAAATCATAACAAATTATCAACTAAACATAATTGAAGTTAAATCTAAATTCAAAAAATGACCAATTAGGCTAAGAGACCTAATTTAGCCTGTTTAGGTCAAATGGGTCAAATTGGCTTAAATCAAATTAAACCCACACGAATCTTAGATCAATTGATCTACTTAGTAATTAAATATTAAAACATATACTTAAAGCCAATTGAATAAATAAAACACATCAATTTCAACAAAAGTATATCTAACTCAACTTATCCAAATGGCATGAATCCAATTTCCAAATATAAATTCAATTCAATTAAACCAAAACTCAACTCATGGTTCATCTTAGCTTGACTAAGGAAAGCAACCAGCAGCTTATTGAGGAGTTAATGTGTTGCCATGAGGCGAAGAGGTGTTGGGAGATAAGGTGGAAGCCATGGAAGAGGGTGAGGCTGAGCCACCTCACTCACTAAATCCATCTACTGTATCCATCTTTAGACACCTCAAACATGATGATTGACCTCTTAACTACCTTCAGAATAATCATGGGATCCCAATTCCCATGGTCGGCCACCTCCCACTTCCTCCAATGGAGGGAGGTTCAACCAACTTAAAGGAAGAGGGAGAGATCCTATCTCTTACTTTGGATCACTCCTACACCTTCTCCAGAACAAAACGAACTCTAACGAAGTCTTTCCCCACTTTACAAACAACTTTGACTACTACCAACATCAAATTCCACTGAATGGAGGTTGTAGCTGATCTCTATAGCAATCCATAAGTAGGCAAGGTGTAAAATATTTCCCAAAGCTTCATCCAAGCCTATTAAGCTTTCAAAATGATAACACCGCTGAAGATCAACATCGGGAGGTATCCTCCAATCTCAACCTTCCTTTCAATTTTGCTTGGTCCATTATGAAGACAACTCGATTTAGGATAAAATTAAGCCATTTAAATCGATCATAAATCGATCCTTGATCATTATACAATTGAAATCCCACATTCCTGCCACCTAGATTGTTAGAAATCATCCTTTAATGGTAGATTACTTTTAGCTTACAACGAGAGGTTAGGGACAAAATCATGACCGTCCGGTCCTTTTATTTAGAATGGATTAGAACGGACGCCCATGACTTAGAAGCACAATCTAATTTAAACATCTATAAGAACTATGGGATGATTCTCGACCGTCCAATCAAACCTACCCCTGCCAAATTATAAGCTCAATTCATGTGGATTTAGCTGGTCCAATCCTGCATCAAAACAAGGAAAGTAATGAAAGGCCAACACTTACTGGGTTAAATGAGAAAATGTGATTTTATGGATTTAAAAAAATTACTAAAAATATTCTAAAACTTCAAAAATTCATAAAAAATATAATACTTAACTAACAAAATATAAGTAAGGTCTTTATGTATTTATCTCAATGAGAGCAATCCATTAAACCAAAAATCCCTAATTTTTATTAGATAATTTTACATTAATTTAAATTTAATTAAAAATAATCAAACTTAAATTAAACCCAAAATAATAGTCCAATCAACTTGAAACTTTGGGGATATGAAATTAGAGTTAAAACACACTTCTAATAAAATTTTGGAAAATTATTGATAATTAAAATAAAAATATATGAATTGTCAATCTCCAAACTCTAATTTAATGAAATAAATTAATATTAATCTAAGAAAATTAAGAAAAATATGAAATAAATTTAAGGTAACATAATGAATGCCATTAAACCTAAACACATCATCAAAACCATCTCAAACTTAATAAACCTAAAAATGGCCTAATTAGGAATTAAATGAATTAATTAATTCCATTAATTAGGCTAAATTTAGAAATTTTATGATAAAATGAATAAAAATTCAAAAAATATAAATAAACCCTCTCTAGATTTGTGTTTTAGAAAGAAATCGAAGAAAATTAAAATCCCTAATTAGTTCTTAATATTCTAAGCTTAAATAAAGTTTTATTAAAAATATAAAACCTTAATTAAACTTGAAATACATATCTAATCAAGGTGAAACTTTAGATAGATGAAAATGGTATATAACTGCACTTGCCATAAAATTTTCAAAGCAGAATGACTTCTAGATCAAAAGTTAATAAATTTTTAAGTTTGAAGTCAATTTAAACTAAATAATAAATAAATAAATTATGAAAATTATGAAAATTAACAAAACCAATTCAAAACACTTTCATTAATACCAAATGATTTAGGAGAAAATCCTCAGCCCTCTCATGTTAAAGAATCGTAAAAATCACATAGTTATGATTTAATAAATAGTTAAAGACCTAAAATTAATTAAACCCTAACATTCAAATTTAGAAACTCATAAAAAAATCATAGTTAGCTAAAGTTTTTAGTTAATTAATTTTTGAATTCAATATTCAAATAAGAATTTATTAAAACTTAAAATCATTCCAAATTTACTTAATATTGAATGAATAATTGAATTATAATTAAAAAATGAATAATTGATTAAATGATTCATAATATAAATATTCTAAATGCCTTAGAAATTTATAATGACCTAGTTTAGGTATTGGCACACTAGGCATTTTATTTCTATAAGTTACCTGAGCTAGGATTAGTAGTCAAATAAAAATTAAACAAAATCCTAATCATGAGACAATTAATTAAACAACAAATGACAAAATACCTTTTAGTTAATTTAAGCATACAAATGGATTATTCCAAATCAAATGAACCTAATGAAAACTTGAAATCATGAAATTTCAGTAATGTTTAAGATTAAATCAACCAACATGAATCACTCAAATAATAAAGCTAAAGAAATTTAATAAATCTTTAAAACAAAATTAGTTAAAAATGGATAAAATATAAATCAAACATTGAATAAAAAATGAATTAAATTAAAAATTGATAAAATTGGTTAATCTTAAAGTCTTCAAAAAGGATAAACTTAATCAATTGAATATTAAATTGAAATTACAAATTAAATTTGAAACATAACTGAATCAAATAAATTAATTAAACTAAATCAAAAGATCATTATATTAAGTCAAATAAGGTTTGTGATATGACTAGTGGGGAAACTTAGGGTGATCAATTTGGGAGCTTTCTTAAAAGCTTAAAAAATGTCAAAAAGGTATTGTTAGGGTTTAATTTAGAGTGGTGTTGAAGTTACACAAGTAATTAGCATCAACTAACCCTAAATAGAGAACATTACAAAATTTGGACATCTAACTTTAAAAAAATACAACTACCTCTAAAAATCTATAATCACATGAATTTAAAGATAAATTGTGGATAAGGATGTCTATTTATGATCTAAGACTTTTCATTAAGTTTTATGAGGTGCATGTATTTTTTGTGAATTTCTCCTAGGATTGATCACAAGAAAATCTCTCTAGTTGATTAACTAAAATGGAACTTAAGTAGTGTTAAACGAAAACTAACACTTGGACATGAATTTATGGGGTTTAAGTGTACCAAACAACAACTACAACCTGACTAAGTCAATTCAGTCTTAGATTTGGCCGACCACAAAAAGGACTCACAATTCCTTTTTGTGGGGAAATCTTAATAGATGCTAGAATTCATAAACAACACAATATAAAAGAAAATTTACATAAAAAATAACACATAAATTAAGACCACTCATTAAAGTAGCCATGGTCATAAGGATCATTAATTCATTTTCTATGTTAGAAAACCACCAAGCCCCAACACTATGGAAAATCTCTTCCAAAATTTAGCTCAAACAACATTAAAACTTCATTAATATTAAGAATAAAGATTTAATTTAATCCCTTGTTTAGTTGTGGAGAGGCCAATCTTAACTACTCCCTCCAAAAACCAAGCCAAGCAGTCAACCTCCCATAATTTAAATAATTATATATATATATATATATATATATATATATATATAATTAAATAATTATAATTATAATTATTTATTTCCTCTCACAAAATTGCACTAAAATCTCCATATAAGACATTTTATACATGGATTTTATAAAATAATACATCATATATATAACATGTAAAAAAATAAAGTTCACACAATAAGTTTTCAATAATCTTCATTGCTTCAAATTTTAATATCTTCGCATGGTCTTCCTACTTCTTGTAATGGGACATTCATATTTAGCCTATAATTTCCTTGCTTGAGCTATTGTGATTGTACCTCCTTTGTTACAACATTTCCCTTATGCCCCAAACAACTCTTTTCTAAAGAGTTGACATCAAAGCAATTTGCTACAAGCTCAGGTGCTAGCATCTCCAAATCTTCTCTAGTAACTCAAGTGTCTTATATTGATAGTTTAGCTTTCTATCTCATAAGGAGTCTATGATCTCCACTCTAATCTATCTCATATCGATGATGTGATTCACCTCAAAAAATGAATGTTAGATTGGCACATATAGTAAGTGATTTTATTTTATCGCATAAATCAATCTATGCATTTAAAAGTTTGTTAACTCCTTTAAATGATATTAGATCATTCACATTAAAAATTTAGCTAATAATTGTCTTTTGATAATTCAAGAACATATGTATTTGTGTCAAATTTCCCAATAATTTCAAATAGTCCACATGCCCTAGCTTATAATTTTCTTTATTGAGTGGATGGATACCTTTTTGAATAGATTTAAATTAGCACATGATCCCACACATTGAACTCTTTAAAAGTCTTTCTTTTATTTATTATTTTAGCATAATTTGCATTAATGACTTCTAGTTGTTGTTTAACACTTTCATGAAAACATGAAAATCTGCAAAATATAAATGCTAACTTTGAAAATACAAGTGAAGGGATGTTAACTAGATTAATGAGTTTCTTAGCATTGTAACTATAAACTATTTTCGAAGGATATCTTATTTATGATCAGAAAAAAATATTATTATGCAAACTCACCAGGAAGATGTAAATCCTAATTTTCTAAACTTCTACCAACTAAACTCCTTAAAAGGTTTTCTAAAGTCAAGTTTGCTACCTTTGTTAGGTTATCAATTTGGGTGAAAAGCTAAGGAGAATTTTAATATTATGCCCATTAACTTCCATAATATTTTTAAAAGATATGACATTTACATCTTTATCAAAAATATTTATAAAAGAGAGTCCATGCAATCTTATAATCTCCTCAAAGAACAACCTTATCAGAAGAGTTGCATCATTAAATTTTGAGTAAGATAGAAAGAAAGTCATCTTAGAGAAATGATCTACCATTATAAATATGTTATGGTGTTCTTTAAGTGTCCTAGGAAGCCCAAATACAAAATATATGAAACTATTCTCTAAAGGTCTGAATGAAATGAATAAAGTATAATATTTTCCTACTTTTTTTAGTATTATTGGCTTCCTACAATTATAACACTATATTATCATTGTCTTTTAACTCTTTTCAAAAATGGCTAATAAAACCTATGTTCTAATAGCTATATTTTTTTTAACTTTTTAGAATATCTTGCTACTCTTCATGAATGCAACTCAATGATAACAAATGAAAAAAAAAAGTCCTAGGGATGCACAACCTTTCCTTTCATATAGATATTCATCAATCACTACATAGTCACCATTTAAATTGATAAAAGAATTTTTTTAAAAAAATGCTCTAAATATATCATATGGATATTAAGGCATAATTAATAATATTCTATTAGTCTCTTAAATATTGAAATTTAAAATTCTAAAAAAGTGATTAGCAAACTAACTCTAAAGGTATATCTTTAGGCTTATTTTCTATCCCGAATCCATGTTTAAGAATAAATGTGAAGTCCTGAAGGTATTCAACCCATTTTACAAACATAAAATTCAATTATTTTAGGCACTAATAAAATGAAAATGTGGTGATTAGTGTTTAGGATGAACATTGTATATAATAGGTAATGCATAAAGTGTGTTAAAGTCTAAATAATAGCATAAAATTCTCTATCATATGTAGAGTAAATTCATTTTGCATAATTTAGCTTTTTCTATAAAACCTATTAGATGATTTCTTATACTAACACTAGAAGCATCACTAGTGACCTTAAATGTCTTATTAAATTTTGAAAGCTATGATCTACTAATAAGGTCATAAAGATTTTTATTTGTTCCATGATCTTCTCTGCAAATATAGACCAAATAAATTTATCCTTTTTTCAAAATATTCATCATTGAATATACAATCATGCTAAAATTCATAATGAACCTCCTATAAAAAGTGGTTAAGCCATGAAAATTATGGACTTCAGTGAAATTTGTAGGGGTTGGCTAATTTAATATAGCTTGAATTCTAATAGATTTGTCCTTTAAGCTATTTGTGGTCAAAATGAATACAAGAAAGGTAAGACCTCACTCATAAAAAAAAACATTTTTTTTATATTTATATAAAGCTTGGGTTCTTCTAGTTTGATTACGACTAACTTTAACTAGTCTATATGGACCTTCTTACTAGATATAAAGATAAAAATATCATTAAAATAAATCATCAAGATTTTTTTTGATAAATAGTTTTAGGATTATATTTATCAATCTGATGAATATGCTATGTGCATTAGATTGATCAAAAGGTATAAATAGCCATTCATACAGTCCAACAAGAATTTTAAAAAGTATCTTCACTCATCCCTTAGTTTAATCTTGATATGATGGTAACTACTTTTAGGATTTAACGAGGAAGTAATTTGAATGTCATCCAATCTAAGAGTTATAAATCTATAATTAATGTTAATTTTAATCTACTATCAATATACCATTCTCTAGTATCAACTTTCTTAATATCAACAATGATAGAACACATTGTGGAAAAATTTATGACACCGCATAGAATTTGGAAATTTCTAATTTGGATGATCAAATGCATCATTATGGAGTAAACATATTATCTCATAAGATAAACATGTTATATGTTGACCTCACTTTTGAGTGAGTTCTCAACTTCTTCATCATAGGTCTTTGACTCTTATAGACACCAAGAGCTCCTTAGTCTTAAAATACTTCTAGTGATTAGGTGAATACTTAACCTAAGCTTAGAGACTTAGAAGGGATTGCCATAGAGACAGGTTTTGCCTTAGGGACTTAGGGAAACAAGCCTGTCCTATAGCCTAAACCCAATCCATGCTTTCCTTCTCGAACCAAACCTCAAATTCATTCCAATTCTAAACCAAATTTCTAAGACTCATAATCATTCTCATGATCAAATTCAAGTTCAAGACTTTTTATGAACCTTATGATTGAATTCAAAACCCTTTCTAAGCCCTTGATTTCATGGATTATCAACCAAATTCAATTTCCCATTTGATTTTCTCAAAGATTAATCAATCTATCAATCATCTATCAAATCCAAATTCAAACCCAATTTCAAATGACCAAATCAAACTAAATCAAATCCGAAGTTCCAAAATTCCTTCCTAAGCCATATAACCCATTCTCACAAACTTAGCCAAATCTCCACCTAAGTCATCCCAAACTTGATTCATTTCTTTATAAATCAAGTATTTTTTTTCATTTATATTCACAAATATAAATGAAATCATACTCAAATGACCAAAACCAAATCAAACTAAATAAAATCAAGCTAAATCCCTTCTTAAGCCATATGGATCAAATATTAACCCAAATCAACCCAAAATCAATTGGTTTCTTTATAAATCATTTACTCCTTCATTTATATTCATAAATATAAATGAAACCCACCTTCTAGTGATAAAAAAATAAATCAAACTAAATTGTTTCCTTAGCCTTTTGACCTACATCTTTAAGCTTGGTCCTTTGCCAAATCACTCCAAACTAAAGTGATTTTCTCATGAATCATTTATATCTTCATTTATATTCTCATATAAATGAAATATAAATCCAAATAGCCAAAACCAAATCCAAAATCAAACCAAAACCCAATTCAAACCTTTTAAGCGTGTCTTGGACTTGGCCAAATCATACCAAATCAAGTCAAATCCAATGAATTTTCTCTTGAATCAATCATTCCTTCAATCATTTATCCAAATATAAATAAAACCTATAATTATCAAACCAAACTCAAGTCAACCCAAGTTGGCCCTTTTAGCTTGAAAACTTCAAATGAGGCAAAATCCATTGGACACCAAATTGTTTGCAATTGGATTTATATTTTAATCTTAGGCTCATATATAAGTTCAACTAAACTTGAATCAAGCCAAAACCAAACCAATTGACCCATTTAGGTCCACTTGACCCAAAGTAGCCTAAAGGTCCTTTTTGAGCCAAGTTTTAATCCAACCCAAATTGGATTGAACCAAGCCCATCCAAGCCTCATATCATGATCAACAATCACCCCAGGATGATCAACCACCTTGAAAGTCAAACCAAGTCAACCTTTAGCCCAAATGAAACCTAAACTAGCCAAAACCCACCATACACCAAATTGATTGAACCCATTGATTCAAACCAACTCATAATCAATGATTGAATATGACTTGACCCTCAATTGAGCCAAACCAAGTCCAATTGTTCATTTGACCCAAGTTGACCTAAATTGGCCTAAAAGGCCAACATGGTTCAAATCATGATCTAACCCAAATTGATTGCAACCAATGGCTCAAGTTCATTCCAAATTGACTATTGAACTTTACCAAAGCTATAATTAAGCCCAATTTGACCAAATTGGTCAACTTGACCCAACGTAGCCCAAATTGACATAAAGTGTTAAATTGGCTAAAATCTAAATTAAATTTAAATTGATTTAAACCAAAGCCTACAATCATTTTTAATTGACCAATTGAACATGAATCAACACCTAACCCAACCTAATTTGGTCAAATTGGTCAAAATGGTCAACTTGACCCATTTGACCCATTTGATTCCAAATGAGCCAAAATTAAACTAGGCCAAATTGATTGAAACCACTTGAACCAAAACTCTTCAAATCATCATTTGAACTTAACAAAGCCCGCTTTGAAATTTGATCAATTGGTCAACCCAACCCAATATGAACCCATTTGACCAAATGTTCGATAAAACCAACCAATGTGACTTTGATGGCTGGCCAAACTCGACCCAAACTGACCCTAGGTTAGCCCAAAGTCAGGCCAAAAGCCAAGTGGGTCCCATTTAAGCCATTGTCCATTGGTCAATCCCTCTTTACATAGGATTCCACCCATAAATAGCAAAGTTCACTCTCCCATCACCTTTGCAACACTCACTCATTAAAATGAGACTTCACCTAACCCAAGCCACCTAACCCATGCTAGTGGGCCATGGGCCAAAGGCAAGTGAGTTAATTCACCTCCATACAAATCAACCCAAAAAATCTAAGGAGACCCATGCCCAAATCCTTGGAACCTTGCCATAGCTTCTCTCCCAATCCATCAGCCACGTGGACTTGAGTGAGACCCTTCAAGACTCGATAGCGGCCAACTAAAATGGGAAGTCATCCCTTCATACAACTCAACAAATCAAGGGTTTACCCTTCAATTAGAATGAGAAACACATCAATTCACTATGTGCGAGCTTCCTAACACCAAATCGAACCTCCTTGCAAGTCCTAGAGCAATCCCAAGCTGCCCTCTCTCAGCATTGCTCCTCCCCATGCAAAATTGAAACAGGGCACTCCAATCCAAATCCAAGCTCCCTCAATTCACCACCAAACTTTAAATTCCTCTTGCATGCACCTTCCATGGCCACCCAAGTCATTTTCTAAGCTGCCACGAGAATGAACTGATAGCCAGAGCTCCAAAGCGATGGAACTTCATCCACCGAGTGAACCAAAGAAAATTATGCGACTCAATAGGGCCTCATCTACTAGAAGAAGCTACCTCCATCGATCTCTTTGAGCTTCGATAATTCCTCAAAATCATAGAAATAGGGAATTTTGGTTGGAGCTTTTTGAAGGAAATTTGCATGTGAGTAGATCTTGACCGTTGGATGTATTTGAATTCCTTTCTTGATGGTGTGGGATGATTTTGAAGTTCATCCGAGCTCGGGTGAGCCTAAATCAAATGATCCATGCAGGACAAATGCTATCATTCATCGCTCATGAAAAGGAGGATCACGGGTCCATTCATTGGATTAATGGAAGACTCGATCAAATCATGCTAGATCTCCTCATTTCTTCCCTTTACATGGGTTTGATCTATGCAGAATCAAATTGAAATCAATCATCATCTCCAACTAATGCGATGTGACAACTTAAATAACCATCATGACCATTTGGAAAGTGATCCGCCACATGGAACCTAGGATTAGGTTTAATTAAGGTTAATGAATTTTAAGGCTAAAACTTCCAAAATTCATAACTAATCGTAGAAAAATCCAAAAATATATATAAATAATAGCTCATTTTAAAGGTATTTCAGAGGAGAATTTAATAAAAAGATTTTCAATTAGTTTTAAATAGTGAACAAAGCTTAATTAGGATTTAATAAAAAACTTAATTAGCTTAATTACTCTCTAATCACTTAAATGATTGATCCCAAAATTTTTACATTGTTTTGTGAGAAACAATCATCATGAGATGATCAATCCCTCAAATTGGATAAAACCAAGTCAAACTAAGGGTTGACCAAGTCAACACTTAGCCAAAATGAAACCTAAACTAGCCAAAATCCACCATAGGCCAAATTGATTGAAACCATTCATCAAAACTCATTCCTGACGATCAAATCATCATTTGAGCCTAACCTAGCCCAATTGGCCACTTGACCCAAGTTGACCCAACTTGACCTAAAAAGTCAAAATATGTCAAAACTTGATCTAAGCCAAATTGATTGAAATCAATAGGTCAATTTCATTCCAAAATGATTGTTGAACTTGACCAAAGCCCCAATTGGCCAACTAGACTTAACTTAGCCCAATTGATCTTGAATCCAACTTGATCTAAAGGGTCAATTGAGATAAATCCAAATATAAACCAAATTAATTGGAAAAAAGATACCAATCCATTTAAAATGACCAACCAAACAAAACCAACCCATGACTTAGCCCAATAGGTCAAATGGGTCAAATTGGTCAACTTGACCCATTTGACCTAAATGAAATCAAATGAACCAAATTAAAATATAAATCAAATTGAACCAAAGCATTGATGCCAACATATTTCAAATGGTCATATGAACTTGACCCTTGGTTTGACCCAATTTGACCAATTGGTCAACTTGACTAAGTTGACCCATTTTGACCTAAATGGGTCAACATGAGCCAAATCATTTCAAATCAACTTCAAATTCACTGAAACTTGGCCCAATCCATTTTTCAATCATACTAAACATATTCAAATTGAAATCTAAGCCAAATGACCATTTTACCCAAATGGGTAATTTTGGCCAAATTCACTAGAATTTGGTCAAATCCTCCATGATCACTGGCACCCTCTTAATGGACCAAGTGGACACTAGTGAGTGTGCACCTAACCATTTGGGTCACCCAACCCAAGGTCAAACTTACCACCCCATGGAAATAAACACATGGGGATCATTCTCCTCTCATTTTTCACATGTGCAACTTCTCCACTACCCTTCTCCAAACCAATCAATGCAAAACCCTAAACGTCCTAACAACCCATTGTATGAGGTTAATTGATCAAAAATGGCATCTCTAAGCTTAACCATCTGATTGCTTTAGGGGGTGATATACTCCCCCTAATTTCATTTCAATTCAACACTCTCCAATTCGATTGAGCTTAGGAAAGCCAGAGGAACCATTTCCAAGTCTCCCCAAGCTTCCTAGAGTCAGTTGAAATATCCCATTTCTCGATTTTCTTAGACTGAAAATAGAGGAGCACCCTCACTAATCCATCTCACTCAATACTCCAAACCAATCCAATTCAATTTACAAGCTCCATCGGGAACTCAATCGACTTCACCCAAGCCTTCACACAAGTTCTCCAAGGAGGAGTACTCTGACCAAGGCCAAACCCACTTGAAGGTGAACTTGGTCCATAGGAAGATCCATCCAATTTCAACACCTCAAAAGGCTTCATCTCCACTAAATGAAGCCACTTCAAGAGAATCATGATAGCCTTGAGAGGTATGCCATTAAACTAAGAATAATTATATCTCCTCTTGGTCCTTGTGAAGTTAAGCAAAGCTAACCGTTGGATGTGTTCCCTTTACTCTTGGACGGTGGTCATCTCCCATGAAGATCGTGGATAGATCATGGGCCATCCATCCAGCATTTTGGATGGACGACCATGATTACATAGATATCATTTTAACCCTTAAGAACCGCTCGTTGATCTCATCGGATGGATGGGAGAAATCCAGAAAGCGCCGATGCGATGCTACAATGTGATAATTTAAATAGCCTCTCCCATCGCGCCATGTGGAAAGCGCATGCCGCATCAACCTCCACATGGCGACGATGCAGATTAACCACTTAATTAGGCTATTTAATTAAGGAAAAATCATGGAAAATTAAAATATTCATATCTAAGTGTAGAAAAATTAGAAAAATATAAAATAAATTGCATATGAAAATTAAATGTAGAATATTATAAAATTAATTTTGATAGATTTTGAATAGTATTATTTTTTGAATTTGGGTTTTATTTGGAATATAATTAGGCTAATTACCCTATGATTATTTCATTAATTAATCTCAATCTTCTCATGTGTATTTAATGGGATGACTTCTACCTCTAATTTTGGGATTTATTAATGGTTGAATTAGTGTAATTGTTGATTCATTCCTAATTACTCCCAATATAATAAGCCTAATTAAGTGTGTAATCAGTGGTTTAATTCCTTAATTGAGCTAATTAAGAATTATTTAAATGAATAGGAGTTTATAGAATAATTTTGAGATATTTTCCTTAAGCTATTTCTTAAACCCCCTCTTTCTTCCTTAATCCAAATTTAATTAATGATTAATCCACTAATTACCTACCTAATTAATTTGATAAAATTCTAAAACCTTCTAGAACTTAATTAATTCATCTTGGGTAGGTGCTTAGGTGTTCAATAAGCTAAGTACATTAAGGAAATCAAAATCCAACTCACATGTAGGGGAAGGGTTATGAAATTACTTAAACTAAACCCTTTAGCTTAATAAATCATTAATCATGAGCCAATTGCATTAGGACCCTATCTTTCTTAGGTGCATTGCTGATTTAAATTCCTTATTTGGTTTTATGCCATCCATTGGCTCATAATTATTTCATTAAGTATGCTAAGGTGGTGTAGGTAAGGTAATTAACACACTTAATTCATACCTTAGCCTAAACAAAATATAAAAATCTCCTAATGATCCTAAGAACAAACTAAATTAACTCACATTTGGGGGAAATGGGTTAGGACTAGCAAACATTCTTTCACATTTCCCAAATCAAAAATAAAGCAAATTTAAAACAAAAATCATATTAAACATACTTTGATTCACTTTGAACTTTCTTATTTCATAGATTGTCTTTAGAATTAATTAGGGTGAATGAGTTTATATTGCTTTCATCACTTTATTTCTTTCATAGCATGCTAAATGTGTATGTCATATGAAAATCATGCACCCATCCCTTTAAAAATCAAATTAAAATGGAATGTTTTCTTTATGTCAAATTGCATGGCTAATAAAGTAAAATATGAATGACTATGATCACTATTAAATCTAAAATTATTTTAAAAATTATAAATCAAATATCAAAACTGAAAGGTATGCTACTTATACTTATTTATAAGCTTGCATGTGAATATAAAATATGTCTTATGTTTGCTTCCTTCTTTCCTCTTAACATGGATTTGAATAAGATTTGCAAAGTGTATAGTTCTTTTAAAAGAATATAACACTTGCTTAAAATCTACTATTATCCTCTTCCATGCTATAAATTAAGAAGGATCTTTACATTTACACACATAAATTGCATAAATAAACCAAAAATTAAATAAACATAAACTTTGCATCTTTATTTTTTCCATTTATTTCTTTTGTACATGCATATGTATTTAAGGAAAGTGGTATATTAGTCTGAACAACCCCGGGGTTACGAGGCTTTAAGTAGCCTAAGTAGGTCTTGTACCTTACACATGGTGCTAACAATGGCATCGTACTCACTTATGCCTTTCATACATGCACATGTGCATATGAATAAAGGATAAAAGAATAACCCTTTTCTACTTAATGAAAATTATGCATCATAAAGCATCTAAAATTTCTTAAGTAACATTACTTAGCATTCATCATTAAAGTGTGCTAAACATTCCCATTTGCACGTATAGATATGCTTAGGATTTATTCATATGCATGTTATATATGTTGGGAAAGAAATGAAATGGTGTGTGTTTTGTAATATTATTTCACTTTACTTAATCTTAAAATGCCTTTCCTTTTGAATAGGTTTGTTTAGAGTTAATCTAAACTTAGGATTAATTAAAACACATAATAAGACATTCACTAAACAAAATTAAACATGAATCTACTTTAGAAATTACTTAGGTAGGGAAGGAAAGAGAAGTTCTCTTTCTCTCTCTCTTTATAACTTAGTAATTAATTGATTCACCTAAACCAAAAAATACAAAATAAAATTAACCTAAAATAACTAAACAACTTAAATTGAAACCATCCTAAGTTGAACATTTTCATACCTTTTTAAACCTTAAAAATAGCTAAGCATACCACACAAACCTTAAATGGCACACACATTAGACTAATTCATGACTTCTAGCTTTAGATTGCATGGTTTTATGTTTGCTTTACTTTTGATATTTTGTTTTAGTCTAGATGTTAGGTGAATAATAGAATGAATGGTAGATAATTTAGTCTAACCATTATCTTCGGGATTGTGCTTAAGTATTGTAATAAATAAAAATATAAATGCTTTTTGTGCAGGTGCTTATACCCTAAGCATAATCCAAGTGTGGACTTGATTACCCATGTGTGTTAGTCCAATATATGCTTGGGATTTGTATGATTTGTTTAGCTAATCATTTTGTGTGTTAGTTAGATTTACTTTTCCTTTTCATGTAATTTTGCAATTAGAATTTTGGAATGATTGTTATGGGGAGTAGGATGAACATTATCTCATAAATCATGTGAATCCTTTAGAGTAACCACATTCCAACCATCTAAAAGAAGGATCCAAAAGAAGAAAGAAAAAAGAAGAAGTGAAGAATGAAGACCCCATAACATGAATTCCTTGCTTAATTGTAATTGATTCATTTGTAATCCAAGTTGTATAAGGGTAGAGCTCGGCAACCCAATTTTTTTTTTTTGAATTGTATGGTGCTCGACCATAAATGGCATTTTATTCTTTTGCATTAGCTTTATAAAATGTTTGATCTTTATTTAGCTTGTGCATTAGAAATGATTTTTCTTAGTTTCTTTGCTTATGGATGATGATGATTAGTCTTAGGGGAAAATAAATCTTCTACCAAATTAACCAACTCAAAAATAAAAAAATAAATAACTCATAATCTCAATTAAAGCTTAAGTTAAAATCAAGATAGAAGAATTAATAACCCCTTAACTAGATGTGTACTTTCTTTTCTAACATCATGCATAAAAGCATATTACTCTTTTGATTGGAGGGTTTCCACCTTTTCAGAACTTGACTCAGTGAGCCATGGTGGAAACACACCTCCTTATCTTGCTAATTTTGGCTCATTTCTCATGCAAAAAGAATCCTATCCTTCAAATGATTGTCCAAAATGAAAATTAAACATATGAAAAAATTTTGCATTAGATTTAAGTCATGAATTCATGCCTTACATGATCTAGTCTCTTTAGAATGTGTTTAAGGACTTAGTCATTCTAAAATAAATAACTCTTATATAAACATATGACTTGCCTACATATTTTAAAATCATAGGAGAAGTTAGTTGGCCACCTCAATTGTAAGTCCAACAATCGTGGTTTATCCTCTTGTGGAGGTAAACCAAATACCCATTTTTGCCTTAGATTTAGGTCATGCTTTTGGCCCTCGCCAAAGCTTCCTAGATTTAGGTTCAAAGGTTGCTACTTCCATTTGCGGGCTACAAGCATAAATCCTCACCTCATGATCTTGTCATGGAATCATAAGCATTCTAATAAAAAATTTAACTCAACTTAAATTAATTTTTCAAAATATAAAGCCCAACCATAGGATGGGTGCTTACTAGGCTTCCTAGTATCTTAAACATCCCCTACTTTTTGATAAGAACTCCCTCTCGATCAATCCACTTGACTTCCTCAAAATAAATCAATCGATTGATAGTCCTACCTTTCAAAATCTTTGGAGATAACGATCATTTACCTTAATCGAGAGTATTCTAAGAAATCCATTAGGATGTAATTAACTATGGGCTTGCCTCAGTAGGGAACTTAATGAACCAATTTAAAATATACCCTACTTTACTTTTCCATGTAAAGTAGGGGAAGAATCTCTGGTATATTCCAAAGACCCATAGTCCTTAAGAGTCCTTAATGGGTGATTAGGTCCATTGTAGGGTGTTGATCTTTATCTTTCAAGATAGTACACCTCTCCTCAATATCGTACTTGATCACCCCAATAAGAACATTTGCGGATCTGTGTGGCGTCTCAACAAGGCATATATTTTTGTCTTCATTTATCCTTTTTCAAAAGGATGGATGAAAATGAGGATTTATTTCCCACCAAATTTTCTCGACTCGGGGATGGTTCCTCTCCATTTTTTGGTAAATGATTGTTGTCTCCAAGTATCGATAATGTGGGTTTATACTTTTGTGTGAATCCAAGACTATCTTTCTTTCTTAACTAGCTTATTTCAACCTTAAGTTAAGCTAGCCAACATCTTTAGATTTTAGGACCTCACCCCGTGTTGGTCTTAAAACCCCATGGTTCTCCAATGGGTGAAAATAAAAAAATTGAATAAAAGAAAATGATCAAAGACTTCCTTTACCATTTTATGGTAAGGAAAGGTTCATTCTAAAATAAAAATAAAATAAATCTTCAAAGCTTTCCTTTTGAAAAGCACTTTTCAAAATACACTTAATAAAATATTTGCACTACATCTAACAATTTTCATAATTGTTACATGTAGAAACATTTCAAAATAAATTAAATACTCACATTTTCTAAAAGCACAAATGAACTTCTTCTCAATTCATTTTGATGAAGACTTCATTTTCAAAAAATAAATTCCAACAATCATGTTTTCAAAAGCATAAAATTTTGAAGATGGGCCTTTCCATTCAATACATCCAACTGTGGATGGATATTTATCTTCAAGAAAATCACAACTTAAATTCCACTCAACACATTCCACATGTGTTAAGTTGGAATTTTCACCTTTTCAAAAAGCACATATGAAACCTCCCCATCCAATATACACACATTTATCAATGGAGGTTTCATTTCCAATCAAAATAAAAAATAAATTTTTAAAAAGCACATATGAAACCTCTCCATTCAATATACACACATTTATTGAATGGTGGTTTCATTTTCAATCAAAATCAAAAATAAATTTTCAAAAAGCACATATGCAACCTCTTCAGTCAATATACACATATTTATTGAATGTAGTTTCATTTCCAATCAAAATCAAAATAAAACTTTCAAAAGCACATATGAACATCCCCATTCAATATACCCAAATTTATTGAATGAAGATTTCATTTCAAATAAAATGACATTATTTTGAACCACTTAACATATTCCATATATGATTAGTTGGAATTTCCTCATTCAAAATGCACAATAACCACAAAACACCTATTTAAAAATAAAAACATAATTGGTTTCATCTTACATACCCAAATTTGTTAAATGGAAATCTCTCTTTTCAAAATCAAAAAACACAAAATTTTTGAAACACATGTGGAACTTCATTCTAGCATACCACACTTGTTAAAATAAAGTTTCTATTTTCAAAAACAAAAATTTTCAAAACACATTTGAACTTCATTTTAGCATTCCACATTTGCTAAACTGAAGTCTCCATTTTTCAAAACAAAATCCAAAACAAAAAAGAAACACTTTTGGAACTTCATTCTTTCGCATACCATATTTGCTAAAGTGAAGTTGATTTTAAATAAAATCAAAAATTTGAAACACATTTTGAATTTCATTTAGCACACTCAAATTTGCTAAGTGAAGTGTCCATTTCACAAAATCAAAAAACATATTGGAACTTCATTTTAGCATACTATATTTGCTAAAGTGAAGTCTCCATTTTTAATCAAAATCTAAAATAAAAGAAACACATTAAGATTTTCTTAGCATACTCAAATTTTCTAAGAATCTTGTTTTCAGAAATTTTCAAAAAAAAAAGAAAAAAGCATAACACACTTGGATTCCTCATTTAACATACCCAAATTTGCTAAATGAGAATTCCATTTTTTAAATCACAAATGATTTATAAAATAAAGCAAACAAAGAAAAATAAAAAATTATTTTCAAACACCCCACTTAGCATATCCAAATTTTCCAAGTGAGTAGATTTAAAAAATCTCAAATCAAATTTGACCCTTTACTTTAACATACCCAAATTTGTTAAATAAAGGGTCCTCAAAATCAAAATTAAAATTCAAATATGAACCTATGGAAGCATCTCTTCAAAAATATTTGAACTCATTTTCAACATATCCAAATTTGTTGAAAATGGATTCTAAAATCAAAAATTCCTCTTTCCAATCAAATCTCAAAATCTATTCTAAATCATTTGAGCCCGACTTAACACTTTCAAGATGTTGAGTATGGGTTCAAATTCTAAATTCAAATTCAAAAATCAACAAAGTAAGAGAATCTGATTTAAGTTTGTTTTGATATTGCAGTTACAATTGGCTTCAACCAATTTTTTTTTTTCAATTCAGCAGCCTTAATTTCATGGCAAAGTATGTGTCACTTTTCCCATGGATCTCGCCTGATCGCCCGCCTTCACCGCACACCCACCTCATCCACTTTGGATGAGGTTTTGAGGGGCCTGGATTATGTGAGGGACCTCCTCATGACAAGAGCATGTGGTGGCAGAGCATCATTCGGGTGACATGCCGATTTTGAGATTCCCTCAATGAAGAGGAAGGGTGTGGTAGTTCCCACAATAGTGTCCAATGCCTGTGCCCATGGTTCCTCGCGTCCTAGGCTAGACCCACTTACCAAAGACCCTCAAAGGGGAAGGGCTCCTGATCCTGTGGATTGTCTCCCGCTTTTAAGATTGGTCTAGCTCTTACTCGCTCACCCTACCAACCCAAAAGAAGAATCACATGATAAAGTGGTACCACACTCATATTGCTTGGAAATGGAGGCGCACGTATTATTGAGGAGTTGCCCACTTTGGTTTTTTATACAACAAACTAGTTTCATCCTCTCTAGGTCCCATGAGAAGATGTCAAGAGGATTTTGCTTCACCTCCACCAGCCTGCCCACACCAACAAGAGGGAGGAGGTCATATGCCGCCTCCAATCTTCTATGCCAAGGTGAGCTATATGATCTGAGTCAGGGCTTAGTTTGATTTGAGATCCATTATTCCCCGCAGTGTGGGGAAGCATATTAGATAGGAGAGGGCCAGGGAGGCCCATACCTCAATTCATATCACCAATCAGGAGAGGTGGAGGTTTA
The DNA here is from genome assembly GCA_021442155.1 of Cymbidium sinense. Taxonomy (NCBI): domain Eukaryota; kingdom Viridiplantae; phylum Streptophyta; class Magnoliopsida; order Asparagales; family Orchidaceae; genus Cymbidium; species Cymbidium sinense. The sequence goes on from JAKCPB010000885.1 coordinate 111,980, forward strand.
GTCGACAGTCAGCGGCCTCTGCACTCATTAATTTTCATCGACATCTGATCATCCGATAATATTCTACTCACGGACTACACATCATGGGGAGAGTAGCTCCTATCCTAAGAGAGTTGGTGGTGCCCACCACACCGCTCTACCCCCATTCTCCATCTCAATCCATGTTCCAGATCCGCCCAACAAAGGCCACGAAGGATGGGGAGAAGAGGACCGGTGATCCGCCATGATTGAGAGATCCCATCCTATCTACATACCACATGCAGGTGGGGCTTCGCTTCCTTCTACCCCAAGAAGTGAAGAAAGAATGGCACCTCAAAGCTTAGTGGTCCCATCACCACCACCATCAAGACATAGAGATATACGTTGCCAAGGGGAAGATGACAGCTTGCACCTATGATGATAAAGCCTCCTAGAGTGTCACCCCATGCATTCAGGATCAAAAAAGCATATTTCTTCCAGCAAATATAGCCCTCATAGGGTTGACTCCTCAAGGGGAGGTCCTGCCTCACAAAGACATATAGTGATCCCACCACCAGCCAAAGTCATTTGTGTTCGACAAGATTCTTCTAGATGATATAGGCCCATTATTTCATGGAGAAGAAAGAGATTAGGATATGACGTCGATGAGGAGAAGATCAGCTTTGATCCCAATGAAAATGATTTGTTGGGATACTGAGGGTTTGCATGGTAGACTGGAGATCCCTCCTTAGAAAGAGACTATGGAAGGTGTTGCGAAGAGACACCCCACCCAACACCTCCTTCAAGATAAATAAGGATGAAAAAAAGATAGATGGAGAAGAGGCTCAAAGATTTGCTACAGCCTATCTTAGCACTTCAAACCAAGCACCGTCCATCCTACTATATGAGACAAGACCAGAGTTGGTGCATGTCTTGGACCTAGCCAAGCTTTACCTCCAGAGAGGTAGCACCAAAGATGTATAGGAAGGTAGTGGATAGTACATCCATACAAGAAAAGATATCAAGAGAATGGTTGAGCAGCAAGTGAAAGAAACATTGGCTCAATCGAGGATCATCGCCCAAAGCAGACCCTACCAGAAATTTGATGTAATCCAATATCCTAAGGATTTCGCCTCTTTCTTTCAAGAGTTTTGATGGCGTGGGAACCAAGACATTGCACATTTCGAGCTATTGCAACCCAGTGGCGGATGCTCACTCTTCTCTTCATCAGAGCTTAGGGTATAGCATTTGATTAGCACGCTGAACTTCCCAATAGTTTAGTGAAGACTTTTGCTGAGTTGGAGCAACTCTTTATCAAGAGGTTTACTAGAGCTCAACGAAGGGTCACTCGTGGTAATCTCATTATGGCTCAACAAAATCCTAGTGAGTCTCTCATTGATTACATTCTCGGATGGCATAATTTGAGTATGAAATGCGAAACACAACTGTTTGAATAACATGCCATCGAGATTCTGCTTAAGAATATTCATGTCCCAATCACCTTCATGCTCAAAGGTTTCACCATTAAAACTTTTGAGAAATTAAACAATAAGGCGGCTAACTTGCAAGGAGAAGGCAAAGAATTACCTTCTCAAGATCTACCAACAAAGTCGAAGCCAGATAAGGTATATGAGAAGAAGTGCAGGGCAGTGATCACAGTGGATAAGGGGAAACAGTCAGCCAGAGAGCAGTTTGAGAGACCTCATGCTCCACAGTCGGCACTTCCACCTCCTTTACCACCACCAAGGCAGCCCTACCGACTACCACAGCAGCCTCTATGGCCTACACCGCCTCTTCCTTAGCCACATCATCAACAATAGTGGTACACATACCTGCTGCCAAGTAGCTATGGTCCACCTGCTCTTTTGGATAAACTTAACAAGCCTTATTCATTTAAGAGGGAGGTAATCAGGAAGATCTTTAAGAATCTCTTAAAGAAGCCTGATTTTCAGCTACCCAAACCTAAGAGACCGGAGAAGTGGGCAAAATCCATGATCCTAACTTTTGCCTCTACCACCGTATGTTAGGTCATGTTTTGGAAGATTGCTTCACATTTAAGGACTGACTTGAACATAGCTTCAATGTTGGCTTGATAAGGCTCATGTTCAATCCGATCAATTCTGATGATAATAAATGAATGCTTGGATGTTTTAATGAATGCTTTTATGTGTTTTAGATATATTAATTGCTAATTACATATCCAATACATCTCATAATATGTTTGAAGAAATTGCAAGAATAGAAGAATGAAAGATAGATCAAAATGGATAATGTGAAGCTCAAGATAAAATATTTTAGGTTATATGCATTTATAACTATCTTAGAAATTCATGAGTTCATTGGCATGAATCAATTTACTCACAACTTAACATATTACTTAATGAGGTTAATTTATATAAACTCTATCTAATTAACATTCAATTGTATGTTTCATACATAGCATTTGAATTGTCAAAATAATAAATGATAATAAATTATGACTATTAAGTGTAATTATTTTATTTACTTAATATAATTAAATATTTTGATTTAATTTGAAGGTTATATGATAACTAATATATGTATGATTATATATAAATTATATTATAATATTCAAATGTCATATTTTAAAATTAACAAAATATGTGAAATTTTATATTTTAGCCAAAGTCATTTTATAATCAAGGAATTTAAATCTGATTTCATCTCCAATAGATTCCTTGGATTTTTTTTCCTTTAATTTGATAAGTTACATGACCCATGTTTGATTAAAATTGAATTTATTATGACTTTTCAAATATTAGCTGATTTTAATAATGAATGCATGCTACATGCTTTGAATATATTAAGAGCCATATTTGATTATTTTTGACTTGCCCATGTGAATAGCTAAATTTTGGCTGCTTGAATTTAATATTTATTTAATATAAATTATATTTTTATTGAATATTAAATTATTATATGATAAAATGATGTTAAAATAATATTTTTTTTGAAATAATTCAAAATGACCTTCTTGCCTATAAATAGCCCTTATTCTTCATGAAAGTATTCCTCATTCAAATTCAAAATCCCCATCTAGAGAAAATTTTCTAGATTTTCCTTTCAAGTGTTCTCCAAATATTCCAAGATCAAATCCTTGGTTTGGAAGCTTCAACATCTTCAACTAAGCAAGCTTTCTCAAATTACTTGAGTTTATTTTCTTGATCTTAATCCCTTTTTTAAGTTGTTCATACTATTTTCACCATCTATTTATTTTTTTTCATTTATACTTTTTGGTGGATTAGTCTTTGGACCTCAAAGTCTAAGTTTCTCACATCAAAGCTTCTTCAATCATTTTTTTTATGAAAAACTCTTGTGATAGTTTATAGGATTTATTTCAACCTGTTAAAATTTTTCTCTTCCTACAAATTTTATTTAGTTTCTTGAAATATTTCTTCATTAGTCTTATTTGAAAGATCATTTATTCTTAGATCTATTTTAGAAGTATATTTTAAGCATTTTAGATTAATTTATTATGATGAAATCATTTGCTAGATCTCTCTTTTTAATTAAAAGCTTACTATCCTATTTAGATCTATCATATACTAATTTTATTTAAGTATTTTGTGATCATTTACATTAATTGATAGCATCTTTTTTGTTAAAATAAATTATTCCTTGCTGAAATTTCTTTTATTGTGCAAAAGAATATTGTGAGTTTATTTTGAAATCATTTTTATGTAGTCACAAATTATAATAACATAAACATCTTAGTAAGATTACTTTAAGATATTTATTTTATTATTTCTTATCAATATTAAGTGAGCATTTTATCTTGCCAAATTTTTAAGTTGCAAATTGATCATTTATAAGTTGTGAGATCACTTTCAATTGGATAGCTTGGTATATTTGTGAGGAATTTATTTTATCAAAATTTATTATTTTCTTTTCATCTTGTAAAATTTATATTAGGGTTGTACTCGCCCCTTTGTAGAAGAGTACATATTATTATAGGAGTTGTACTCGCCCCGTTATAGAAGAGTACTATTTGTAAGCTAATTTTTCATTTAGTGAATTCCTAGTGAGGGGTGGCTAGGTGTGAACATAAGCCAGTTTTAGGGTTTGGCCGAACCACATAAAAATTATGTGCCTATTGTCCCTCTTTACTTTACTATATTTTATTTTTGCTACATTAAGAATTGTATCTTGTCATCATAAAATCAATAATTAATTTTCTACTAAAACTTAAAATTTAGATTTAACTTTTAAAATTTTAATATCGCCCAATTCACCCTCGCCCCTTCCCCTCTTGGGTGCTATAGTGACTCACATTCAAGACCGGTTCTATAGTCATCCTGAAGGAATACTTTATGGAACAATCATCCAGTTTCATTAGGGTAATCCTTGGGGATACTTGTGATCCTTCCAAAACTAAAGAAGGTTGGGATATTTCTTATCCAAAAACTCTAAGAAAATTGTTTCGAAGATCAAGAAACTTTCTTTGCAGGTGCTTGAGTCAGCTCAAACCTCCAACATCAAGGATGGTTTGCAAGTTGCTAGAGCCAACTCAGAGAAAGGGAGCTCAAGAGCGAACACACAGCTTGTGCCACTGATAGCCAATGGCAACCCGAAGTCTAGCCTCAGTCCATTGTAGCTACCACCCTACTACTTCTTCATCTTCTAATAAACATCTTGTATCGACGGATGAGGGCATCAAATATCTCACCCCTCTTACTTTACTTGATTTCTACTATGTACCTCCTATCAAATCCAAGAAATTGAAGAATAAAGCTATCTTGAATTATATATGTGTTCCTTTTGATGGGTTGTCTAAATCTATTCCTAATAACTCTTCAAGTCTAAACAACAACTATAATAATTTTGATCTTCCTCTTTCTAATTCAGAGTTAGATTTTCCCACTTTGAATATAATGGGTTCACCTCTTGAGATAGGCTTGGAATCATCCAATTCTGAGGGTCCCATAGGAGAAGTAGGTGAGCCGATGCGTAGAACCTCATTACCGCCACAAGAGATCACTGAAGTCAACCTCCATAGTGGCAAGGTTCTACCTCCTAGGGTAGCACCTCAATATAAAGGGAAATAAGTCATTGGTTTTGAGGATTGAGAAGCCCTTCCACAAGATGTTCCACCCTTGGATATGCTTGTGGAGGAAATAAACAAGAAAGTTGTCATCTAAGCTAAGCATATACGATGCCCTTGTATTATCCAAAGAGATGAGGGAATCATTAATCAAGGCTCTCCTTGATCCTAAAATATGCTTAGCTCAACTGACCACTATCAGTGAGGAGGCACATTATTCTAGAGAATCCTAGAGGATCACTTTCATAGATGAAGACCTACTTCTCAGAGACATGGAGGGACCCCTACATTACACTGACATGGGCGATTCATATTAGTGTTCTCATATTTAGGTGCATCGATGAACATTATGAGTTTCCTGATTGACATCACCACACTCAGGAGATGGGATGATGTTGAGAGGATTCAATGAACAAGAGGGCTTTAGGTTCCATAGTGTTACCTTTGGAGATAGGTGACTGGAAGACTAAAGGCAAGTTTTATATCATTAATTCAAATACTTCATTCACCGCTTTGTTTGGTAGGCCTTGGATAAACTAGAATAAGATGATTCCATCCTCCCTCCATCAATGCGTCAAGTTCAGGAAGGACGAGATTGAGTATTGTGTCAAAGGAAATGAAAAGACATTTTTAGTTAAAGAGGTTGAGATATATGAGGATGCGACCTACTATCTTCCTCAAAACATCATTTTTCATGAACTTGGACAAAATTCAAATTCAAAAGAAAAAGAAAATGAAGAAAAAGAAAAAGCAAAATTAAAATAAAGAGAAAAGAAGAATGAAAATCCATGTGAACAAGAAAGGAAAATTAAAGAAGAAATAGAGCCGCATATCACATTCCACCCATAGTTCATTCCATCATATGGACATGTGGGTAGGATGACTCGACCTCCATCAGGTAGAGGCAGAGGCAGAAATAGAGGCAGTTCCAGAGGTGGAAGACCCCCTGGTTGGCCATCAGCCAACAAGGGTTATGTTTTAATTCATAGGAGTACCCTTACTATTCACATAGACTTAAAATCCAGCTCGAAGGATGAGTCTAATGTGATTAGCATACCTTCCAACCCCTCTCATCAAGTTTCATTGGAGGTGACACTCGAGCCAGATAGCGATGAAGACCGAGCCTCCAGAAAAAGAAAAGTATTCGAATCAAATGTATGTGAAACTATCTGGCAGCAGTTAGGAACCTTAACTCTAACCTTACTTTCATCTCAAAAAGTTAGAGGTTTAGTAGTTGAGGAAGCCCCTCGGTCTTCCAATGAGATGAAACCAAAGAGATTCTTTTTAAGATCATCCTCCATATGTCCTGAAGTTGATGTAGAACTTGAAGATGATTCATATAAATAATTAATGGAATTACCTTTTGATTGGTACTCGCCTTGCGTTCTTAATCTTACAAAGAGGGGTTTGATTCCTTATTCATGGTCTAAGCACAGGTCCAGGTACTTCAAAAAGCTATGGAACAACATAGGTAGGGATGCACGATCAAGACCAGGACTAGGATCCTGCGGTGAATTAGTCGATGATGGCGATTCGCTTGTTCCAACCATCTAGAGTTTGATAAGTTCTTTTCACACCAAACCAACTCTTATGAGGATGTGTGACTAGAAACCTCAGATGATCTAGATGATCTCCAAATCAAAGATGCGCTGCCAAAATTTGAGGAGGAGATCCATTCAATAATTGACAAGCTTAAAGAAATCAACCTCGAGATAGAAGAAAATCCACGCCCGATATACATCAGTTTGTTGCTGAATGAAGAAGAAACCAATGACTTAGTTAAGCTATTGACTAAGTTTAAGGACTACTTTGCATGGAGTTATAAAGATATGCCCAGACATAGCAGTCCACAAATTGGCAATAGATTCTAGCGCTAACCCTATCAAGCAAGCTCCTAGATGCTTATGATTAGAAATTGAACAACAGGTCATTTCTGAAGTCAAGAAACTGATCGATGCTGGTTTCATCAAGAAAGAAAAATGCTCTACCTAGTTAGCTAGTGTCATCCCGGTTAAGAAGAAGAATGGCCAGATTCGCATATGCATTGATTTCAGGGATTTAAATAAGGCATGTCCTAAGGATGAGTTTCCTCTTGCTATACTAGAATTAATGGTCGACATCACCTCATATCATGTAGTATTCTCCTATATGGATGGGTCATCTAGCTATAACCAAATCAAGATGGCCCCTGAGGATGAAAGACACACTGCTTTCTGAACCCCGATCGGAATCTATTATTATAGGATCATGCCTTTCGGCCTTAAAAATGCTAGTGCTATATACCAATGGGTCATGACTTAGATCTTCAACAAACTCATCCCTCATCAGGTTGAGTGTTATGTTGATGATCTAGTAGTCAAGAGTAGAGAAAAGGAAGGCCATCTCTTTGACTTGAGAGTAATTTTTGAACAGTTAAGATAATATAACCTAAAAATGAATCCCCTTATGTGTGCATTCAGAGTAGCTTTAGAGAAATTCCTTGGGTTTGTTGTCTAACACCGGGGAATAGAAATTGATCCTGAAAAGATCAAAGCTATCCACCTCTTAAAAGCTTAACTCAACTCATATCTTTCCAAGGACGGTTGGCGTATCTAAGATGCTTTATTTTCAACCTATCGGGGAGATGCAAGCCATTCTCAGCACTTGTCAAAAAGGATGACAAGTTCAAGTGGGATGACAATTGCCAACATGCCTTTGAAGATATCAAGTAGTATTTGGTGAAGTCGCCAGTTCTAGCAGCCCCTATCCATGGCAAGCCACTCATACTCTACACTGCAGCATTGGATGACTCTCTTAGCCCTCTGTTTGCCCAAGCCAATGATGAAGGGAAGGAGAGTGCTCTCTACTACCTCAGCCATCATCTGATTCCTACTGAAGTGAACCATCCACCCATTAAGAAACATTTCCTAGCTTTGATCTTTGCATCCCACAAGCTATGGCACTATATTCTTTCTCATAAGGTGAACTTGATTTCCAAAACCAAACCACTGTAATATCTCATGACACAGCCAATGCTATCTGGACATTTGCCATGATGGTCCATGATCCTCTTGAAGTTTGATATCACATTCGTACCCCTCTATGCATTAAAATGATAAGCACTAATGAATTTCTTAGCAGCACACCCACTTTCTGTTGATTCCCCGCTTAGTGATGATCTCTCTGATGAACAAATCATGAACTTATGGGAGGTTGACAATCGTCGATGGGAGATGTATTTTGATGGTGCAGCTTTTTTTCATAAAGGGGAAGCACCATGATCTACTCTTCCAGGAAAGGCAGGGGTAGGAATAGTTCTCCTAACTCTAGATCGCGATGTGATGAGATTCTCATACTATATTTCCAATCTCTGCACCAACAACAAAGTCGAGTATGAGGCTTTGATTATCAGTCTGGAGTTAACTATCATAGTATGTGTCAAGAGCATCAACATCTTTGGGGATCCAGATTGTCGGGTCCTACAAGGTTCTCAAACTCAAGCTTCATCATTACAAGGAGTATACCATGAAGCTGTTGGCCCAAATCCTTGAAATCATCATCTATAAGATTTCTCAAGCAGAGAACACAGTAGCAGATACTTTGTCCAAACATGCCAAAGAATTATCATGTCCGAAAGATGAGTCCATTCTAATAAAGGGCCAAAATAGACAAGTCATATCCCTTATTGATGCTGATCTCATCGAGTGACTTTCTCTTGAAGGGGAGGTTATCATTGCCTATATGGACAAGGAGCTAGATTGGACGCAACCATTCATAGACTATTTGAACACTAGCAAACTACCTCAAGAAAAGTCACAAGCCCATCAGGTGAAATAGATAGCTCTCTCCTATGCTTTCATTGATGGTACCCTATATTGATGATCCTTTGATCAAATGTGGTTACATTATTTAGATAAACACGAAGCCCATAGAATTATAACCGAGGTACATTCAGGTCTATGCGAAGCATATTAATCTGGTCCAAAGATGAAGATGAAGATGAAGAGACTGGGATACTATTGGCCTTCGATGATTACAGACTACATGAATGTAGCTAGGAGATGTCATCAGTGTTAGGTACACGGTGTGGTCTTACACCAACCACCCAACATTCGACACCCTACATTGGCTTCATGGCCATTCGAGTGTTGGGGTACCGACATTGTGGGTCCTATCGATCCTCCTTCTTAAGGGTCATCGGTTCATCTTAGTCGCCACTACTTTTCCAAGTGGCGAGACAATCCACTCGTGGAGGTCACAAAGATGTGCTTCAATTTTTCAGGAATCATATCGTATAAAGGTTCAGGGTGCCTTGATGAATTATATCTGATAATGGTACTGCATTCAAAAGCACTAAGATCAATAGCTTCACCAGAAGACACGGTATAGATTGGAGATACTCCACCATGTACTACCCCAGAGCAAATGGCTTAGCAGAAGCATTCAATAAAACCTTCATCCAAATACTAAAGAAGACTCTTTATGACAACAAGTGGTAGTGGAATGAATAATTGGTTGAATCCTTGTGGGTCTATCGCACCACATACCAAACTCCAACTCAATCTACCCCATTTTCCATAGTGTATGGGTTTGAAGACGTTCTACCTTTAGAAGTTCAACTCCCATCACTAAGGATAGCATTGGATAGCAAGATCACTATAGAGTAGAATGCAAAGTTACAGTTAGAAGAGCTCAAAGGTTTGGAGGAGAGTGGCCTACGGGTGTGTTAGAACCTTGAGTTGTACAAAGCCAAAATGATTCAAGCTCACAACAAGCTGGTTCGTCTTAGGTCTTTCCAAGTAAGAGAACTTGTGTTAGTCCTAAGAAGACCAATTGTTGCCCATCGAAATATGGGAGGCAAGTTTGAACCCACTTGGGAAGGCCCCTATGTCTTAGAGAAGGCCTACCAAGGAGGATCTTGATTGATTGAGATTTGCTTCCAATTAATGGGCTCTATTTGAAGAAATATTACCCATAAAATATGTTTGAAAATAATTATCAATAAAAGAATAAAAATCTAATTCCATTTCATCATAATCTTCTCTTCTTTCAAAACATTGTTTGCTTGTCTTGTGAATTTGCCATAACATGTTATGGATAGGTGTAAGAGTCCCCCAGAGGCATCCTATCCCTCTTTCACAACACAAACATAATCAAACACATTCTCCCAACACTATCAGAATAGGTGTGAGAGAACCCAAGAGGCATCTTAGTTCAATTAGCACATCTGAGTTAGGTGTAAGAGAACCTGAACAACATATTTTCTAAGTGGGAAATCTCGGTTGCCATCCATGGCACCATTTCATCAAAATCCCCATCATGTTTATGGTAGGTGTAAGAGAATCTGAGCGACATCCTATTCCCTTCAACACAAGCATAAAAATAAACACAAATCTTTTATTTCTGGCTACTTTAATATGAGACCAAGCCCCTGTGGCACTCACTCATTAGCTTCTCTAGGTCGGGTCTACATGCTACCTCGCTAGTATATCACCCCAGTGGTCACTTGTTTGGAAGATGTGAGTCCCCATGCTTTCTTCCTAACTTAACCATTGCAAACTAATGAGTGCCTTGTTAGTATGGTAAACTTCACTACCCAGCTAGTAATCTATCTCAGGTTGATTTTGTTTAATAAGATGTGAGTCCCTGAGCTTTCTTCTTGATATAATCATCATGATCTAACTAGGTTGAGTATATTTGAGGTTTAGGATAATTCCCCCAGAGGCTCCTTTACTCTTGACTACATTTGAGTCGATATAAGTCCTTGGCATTCCTTCGAAGTCATCGTGGGTTGGATGGCACATCGGGCGAAGATAGACTATCCCGAGAATCGAGGAGGATGTGAGTCCTCGAGCTTTCTTCTGGCTTGCAAATCGATGGGCACTTTAGGGTTGATGATATATGCGATCAGGACTCACGGTGGATACACCACTCTTGGCATATGTGAGTCGCACTTTCTCCTTGAGTTGGCCACCGAATACCTATTTGATATATGACTAGCCATGTCATCTTCTAGGGTTTTGGATTAAGCCTTTATCTCCTGTGGGCCCTATTTGGATCACGCTGACACCAGTTACTTTTATTGGGCGGTCCCCTTTCCTAGTAACCACCCCTATGATTGGAGAATTTATTCGACAGATGTATAGATTCTCCCTTGGTTCAGTAAATCTAAGATAAGTCTAGGCTGATATAAGCTCCTACTCAGTTCGATCCCTCGTAAACTAATAGAGTCCTAATAAATAAACAAATAAACAAAATAAATAAACTAATTCTCTTGTGGATTAGGAATTCAATCCTCTAAAGGGCCCCTTCTCCCAAGCAGGCATCCTATCTTTAGGGTAGTGTTAGCAGAACTCCTTATAGAATTGGACTACCACGAGTTGAAAAATCTTCGTTGGGCTCATTCTATTTATAGGTCGTTCAATCTATTTTTCCATAAGCAGGTTACCCCGGCATTTATTATACTTTAGAAGATGTAATACTATGATGTATTCTTCCTAGCTTGACTTTTACAAACTGATAGGCACCCCTAGGTCAGGTTCAATTTGTTGCCCAAAGCAATTGATCACCCCAATGGTCTTTTATAGTGGAAGATGTGAGTCTCTGAGCTTTCTTTCTCTGAATTGATCATTACAAACTGAAAGGCACTTCTTTAGTTGGATAGTTCTCCCATCGATCGGGAAGCTACTCTCTTTAGTTCAGTAAATCTGAGATAGGTCTAAGCTAATATAAGCTCCTTCTCATTATGATCCATCACAAACCAACGGAATGCATCAAAATAAACAAATTTAAAATGAAATTAATCTTGACTATCTTTGAGCTGATTTAAGTCCCCCAGGGACATTCACTCATCTAATTTCTGAGCTTCCTAGCCAATGGATCACCTCAACAACTGGTCCCTACTTTGGAGGATGTAAGTCTACTATGTTTTCTTCCTGGTACAGCTACTGCATATCAAAAGGCACCCCTTTGGTTGGCTAGTCATGCTTTGGTAGACTACCAATTTGAATTGATAAATCTGAGTTAGGTCTAAGCCTTCATGGCTCCTACTTAGTGCGGTCCATCACAAAACCAACAAGGACCATCTCAAAATCCAAATCTAAAAATCTAAAATGAATTTAACCCTCCTCCCTCAGTGGAGTCAATCAAATAAAAATAATCAAAATAAATTAAACAAATCAAATCAAACCTCTCATCCCCTAGTGGGTGATTTGAACTTGTTTTCCCAGTGAAAGGTTCACATACTCTATCCCGTGGATTCTTCCCTCTCTTATGTCCGCATAAGTAGAGTCACAACCCAAGCTCAGATTCCTTATACACCTTGGGTTAGGAGTAGACCATTTCTGTTAGTGCTTGTGATTGTTCGGTATTGTTGATCATTTCGATCAACACCAATACGTGTGGTGTTTCTTGTTAGTCACACCACACCTATTGTGTGCCCTTTGTTGACCTTATTTTTAGAATGAGCTCTCAACCCCTCCATCTTAGACATAGGACTTCTCTTAGACTTTAAGAGTTCCTTAGTCTTAAGACACATATAGTGATTAGGTGGACACTCAATCTAGCCCTAGAGACTTAGAAGAGTTAATCATAGGAATAGGTCATGCCTTAGGGGTGTCAGAAGATTTGCCTACCTTATAGCTTGAACCAAATCCTCACTTCCTCCTTCTAAGTCAAAACTCCAAATTCATATCAACTCCAACTCTAACTCAAACCTTAAACCAATTCAATGGATTTTCTCAAATCATGAATCAATTCTAAATAATTAAAACTTATGATTGAAGCCCATGATGGGATTTCAAACTTCAAAAATATTTTCTAAGACCTTTGATTCCCTCTTATGGACATAGCCCAAATCAAATCTAAATCAATTCAAATTCATAAAATTTTCTCACAACCCATTTATATGCTCATTTACATTCATATATATAAATGAAATATAATTCAAATAAATCAAACTAAATTCAAAATTTAAATCTAAATCAAAAATATTTCCTAAGTCCTTTGATTCCCTTTTATGGACTTAGCCCAAATAAAATCTAAATCAATTCAAATTCATGAAATTTTTTTACAACCCATTTATATTCTCATTTATATTCACCAATATAAATGAAATATGAATTCAAATCAATCAAACTAAATTCAAAATTCAAATCCAAACCAAAAATATTTCCTAAGTCCTTTGATTCCCTCTTATGGACTTAGCCTAAATCAATTCTAAATCAATTTAAACTCATAAAATTTTCTCATAACCCATTTATATTCTCATTTATATTTTCATATATAAATGAAATATAAAAACAAACATTCAAAACTCAAATCCAAGTTCAATCAAAATTCAACATAAGCCTTTCAAGTCAAACTCTTGAACTTAGCCAAATCCAATTCAAATCTAGCCAAACTCTTGATCTTTCTTCATGATTCAATCAATCCTACAATCATGAATTCAAATATAAATACCAACTCCAATCATCAAACCAAAACTAAATTAAAAAATTAAACCCAAGTCAAACTCATGTTCACCCTTTTTGAACTTGAAATTGTCAAGTGGATCAAGAGCCATTTGACTTCAAATCACTTGCAAATGGATTTATATTTCAATCATAAGTCCATGTGTGAGTTCAATCAAACTCAAATTAAGCATTGACCAAGCCATTTGACCCACTTAGTCTCACATGACCCAAAGTGACCTAATGTACCCTTATGAGCCAAATTCTAATCCTAACTAAATTGGATTGAACTAAGCCCACCTAAGCCTCACATTATGAGCAACAATCATCATGAGATGATCAATCACTCAAATTGGATCAAACCAGGTCAACACTTAGCCAAAATAAAACCTAAACTAGCCAAAATCCACCATTGACCAAATTGATTGAAACCATTGATCAAAACTCATTCATGACCAATATTTGAACTTGACCAAGTCATCATTTTAGCCTAACCTAGCCCAATTGGCCAGTTGACCCAACTTGACCCAACTTGATCTAAAAAGTCAAAATGTGTCAAAACTTGATCTAAGCCAAATTGATTGAAACCATTGGGTCAAATTCATTCCAAAATGATCGTTGAACTTGACCAAAGCCCCTGGACCTAACATCCATTGATTGACCAACTGACTTGACCTAAATTGAGCCAAATCTAAATATAAATTAAATTGATTGCAAACAAAGATATCAATCTATTTCAAATGACCAACCAAACATAAACCAACCCATGACCTAACCCAAATTGGTCTACTGGGTCAAATTAGTCAACTTGACGCATTTGACCTAAATGAAATCAAATGAATCAAATTTAAATATAAATCAAATTGAACCAAACCAATGATGCCAACATATTTCAAATGGTCATATGAACTTGACCCAACCCTTGGTTTGACCCAAGTCAACTTGACCTAAGTTGACCCATTTTGGCCTAAATGGGTCAACATGAGCCAAATCATATCAAATCAACTACAAATTCATTAAAAGCTGGCTCAACCCATTTTTCAATCATACAAAACATATTCAAATTGAAATCCAAGCTAAATGACCATTTTGCCCCTAGGTCAAAGGGTAAATTTTGGCCAAATTCACTTAGAATTTGGTCAAATTCTCTCCATGACCACTTGACACCCTCTTAGTGGACCAAGTGGACACTAGTGAGTGTGGTGCACCTAACCCATTGGGTTTGGGTCAGCCCAACCCAAAAACCACCCCCATGGAAATAAGCACATGGGGATCATTCCTCCTCTCATTTTCCACATGTGCAACTTCTCCACTACCCTTCTCTGGCCAAACCGACTCATGTGCAAACCGTAAATGGCCTAACAACCCATTGCATGAGGTCAATTGATCAAAAATGGAATCTCTAAGCTTGGTCATCCAATTGCTCTACGGGAGATATACTCCCCCTAATTTCATTTCAATTCAACATTCTCCAATTCGATTGAGCTTAGGGAAGCCAGAGGAACCATTTCTAAGTCTCCCCAAGCTTCTTAGAGTGAGTTCAAATTTCCCATTCCTCAATTTTCTTAGACTGAAAATAAGGGAGCTCTCACACTAATCTATCTCCCTCAATACTCCAAACCAATCCAATTGACTTTTCAAGCTCCACCAGGGAACTCAATCGAGTTCACCCAAGCCTTCACACAAGTTTTCCAAGCAAGGGAGGAGTACTCTTGACCAAGGCCGAACCCACTTGAAGGTGAACTTGGTCTATAGAAAGATCCATCCAATTTCAACACCTCAAAACTTCAACAAGGCTTCGCCTCCACTAGATGAAGCTACTTCAAGGGAATCGAGTGCCGGTGATAGCCTGCAGCCATGTATGCCATTAAACCAAGCATAATTTCATCTCCTCTTAGTCCTTTGTGAAGGGAAGTTTCACCCCATGCAAAGCTAGCCATTAGATGTGTTAAACTTTACTCTTAGATGGTGTGGGTTGAATTTTGTTTCAATCCGAGCTCAATCGGTTTCGGATCTTCCCAGATGGATGGTGGCCATCTCCCATAGATCATGGATCATGGGCCATCCATCCATTTTGGATGACGCCAAGATCAAGACACGTAGATCGTCCTTTTGGGCATCTCATATCGATCCTTGATGGGATGGATGGAGAGAATTTAAATAGCCTCTCCCATCATGCCACATGGAAAGCGCATGCCGCGTCAACCTCCATGTGGCGTCGATGGCATTAACCACTTAATTAGGCTATTTAATTAAGGAAAACTCATGGAAACTTCAAATATTCATATTTAAGTGTAGAAAAATCAAAAAAATATGAAATAAGTTGCATATGAAAGATAATTGAATGTAAAATATTATAAAATTAATTTTGATAGATTTTAAATAGTATTGTTTTCTAAATTTAAGTTTTATTGGGAATATAATTTGGCTAATTACCCTCTGATTATTTCATTAATTAATCTCAAACTTCTCATGTGCATTTAGTGGGATGACTGCTACCTCCTCTATTTTTCTTAGGATTTATTAATGAATTAATTAGGGTAATTATTGGATTCATTCCTAATTACTCTCATAATGTAATTAAGCCTAATTAAGTTTGTAATGAGTGGTTTAATCCCTTGATTGAGCTAATTAAGGTTTGTTTAAATGAATAGGAGGTTTATAAAATAATTTTGTGATATTTTCTTTAAGCTATTTTTTAAACCCCCTCTTTCTTCCTTAATCCAAATTTAATTAATGATTAATCCACTAATTACCTACCTAATTAATTTGATAAAATTCTAAAACCTTCTAGAACTTAACTAACTCATCTCGGGTAGGTGTGTAGATGTTCAATAACCTAAGTACATTAAGGAAATCAAAATCCAACTCACATGTGTGAGAATGATTATGAAATTACTTAAATTAAACTCTTTAGCTTAATTAATCATTAATCATGATCCAATTGCATTAGGCCCCTTTCTTTCTTAGGTGCATTGCTGATTTAAATTCCTTATGTGATTTTATGACATCCATTGGCTCGTAATTATTTGGTTAAGTATGCTAAGGTTATGTAGGTAGAGGGTAATTAACACACTTAATTCACACCTTAACCTAAACAAAATATAAAAATCACCTAATGATCCTAAGAATAAACTAAATTAACTCACATATGGGGGAAATGGTTTAGGACTAGCAAACATTCTTTTACATTTCCTAAATCAAACATAAAGCAAATTCAAAATAAAAATCACATTAAACAAACTTTAATTCACTTTGAACTTTCTTATTTCATAGGATTATCTTAAGGAATTAATTAGGGTGAATGAGTTTACATTGCTTTCATCACTTTACTTCTTTTCTAGCATGCTAAATGTGTATGTCATATGAAAATCATGCACCCATCCCCTTTTAAAAATCAAATTAAAAATGGAATGTTTCTTTATGTCAAACTGCATGGGTTGGCTACAGTACTATTAAATCTAAAATTATTTTGAAAACTTATAAATCAAATATCAAAATTGAAAGGTATGCTATGTATACTTTATTTATAAGCTTGCATGTGAATATAAAAATGTATCTTATGTTTGCTTCACTTCTTTCTTTTAACATGGATTTGAATAAGATTTGTAAAGTGTATAGTTCTTTTAAAAGAATATAACACTTGCTTAAAATCTACTCTTATCCTCTTCCATGCTATAACTTAAGAAGGATCTTTAAATTTACACACATAAATTGCATAAACAAACCAAAAATTAAATAAACATAAACTTTGCATCTTTCCTTTTTCCATTTATCTATTTTGTGCATGCATATGCATTTAAGGAAAGTGGTATATTAGTCTAGACAACACCAGATTGTGAGGCTTTAAGTAGCCCTAAGTTGGTCTTGTACCTTACACCCCTGGTGCTAACAATGGCGTTGTACTCGCATATGAATAAAGAATAAAAGAATAACCCTTTTATACTTAATGAAAATCATGCATCATAAAGCATCCAAAATTTCTTAAGAAATATTACTTAGCATTCATCATTAAAGTGTGCTAAACATTCCCATTTGCATGAATAGATATGTTTAGGATTCATTCATATGCATGTTATATATGTTGGGAAAGAAATGAAATGGTGTGTGTTTTGTAATATAATTTCACTTTATTTAATCTTAAAAATGTCTTTCCATTTGAATAGGTTTGTTTAGAGTTAATCTAAACTTAGGATTAATTAAAACACATAACAAAATATTCACTAAATAAAATTAAACATGAATCTACTTTAGAAATTACTTAGGGTAGGGAAGGAAAGAGAAGTTTTCTTCTCTTTTCCCTCTCTTTATAACTTAGTAGTTAATTGTAGGATTCACCTAAACTAAATCAAAAATACAAAATAAAATTAACCTAAAATAACTAAACAACTTAAATTGAAATCATCCTCTAAGTTGAACATTTTCATACTTAGAAAATTTAAACCTTAAAGCCATAGGTAAGCATACCACACAAATCTTAAATGGCACACACATTAGACTAAGTCACCACTTCCAGCTTTAGGTTAGGGCGGTGCATGGTTTGATGATTGCTTTTATTTGTGATATTTTTTTTAGTGTGGATGTTAGGGTGAATGTGCATAGAATGAATGGTAGGATGATTTAGTCTAATCATTATCTTCTGTAGGGGATTGTGCTTAAGGTGCACTACAATAAATAAAAATATAAATGCTTCTGTATTGTAGGTGCTTATACCCTAAACATAATCCAATAGTCAGTGGACATGATTACCGAACATGAATTCCTTGCTTAATTGTAATTGATTCATTTTAATCCGGGTTGTACAAGGGTAGAGCTTATACCCAATTTATTTTTCGTTTGTCGTGGTGCAGATGGAATTTTATCCTTCTGCATTAGCTTTATATAATGTTTAATGTTGTGTTTAGGTTATGCATTAGAAATGACATATTTTTCTTAGTTTCTACCTTGCTTAATGTATAACCTGGATGACGATTAGGCTCTTAGCGAAAAATAAATCTTCTACCAAATTAATCAACTCAAAATTAAAAAAATAAATAACTCATAACCTCACATAAAGTCTAAGTTAAAATCAAGATAAAAGAATTAATAATCCCTTAGCTAGATGTGTACTTTATTTTCTAACATCATGCATAAAAGTATATTATTTCACTCTTGATTGGAGGGCTTCTACCTTTACTAGAGAACTTGACTTGACCTGTAGAACCATGGTGGAAACACACCTCCTTATCTTGCTAATTTTGACATATAATCTAATTTCTCAAGCATTAGGCATAAAGAATCCTATAACTTGATTCAAATGATTGACCAAAATAAAAATAAAACATATGAAAAAAATTTGCATTAGATTTAAGTTATGAATTCATGCCCTTACATGATCTAGTGTCTTTAGGAAGTGTGTTTAAGGACTTAGTCTCATCGTTCTAAATAAATAATAACCTTACTATCTTGCATAAACATATGGCTTGCCTATATATTTTTAAAATCATAGGAGGAGTTAGTTGGCGGCCACCCCCATACGATTGTAAGTTTAACAGTCGGGTGGTTTATCCTCTCTTATGGAGGTAAATTGAATACCCATTTTCTCCTTAGATTCTGGTCATGCTTTTGGCCCTCACTAAAGCTCCCTAAATTTAGGTTCAGAGGTTGCTACTTCCCTTTGTAGGCTACGAGCATAAATCCTCACCTCTTAGACATTTCCATGATCTTGTGTCATAAAATCATAAGCCCTAGGATTCTAATAAAAATTCAACTCGAACATATTAATTCAATTTTAAAAATATAAAGCCCAACCATAGGGTAGTTTGGGGTGCTTACTAGGCTTCCTAGTATCCTAAGCATCCCCTACTTGCTTCTATTTGGCTTCGATAAGAACTCCCTTATCTTGATCGATCCCACTTGACTTTCTAAAAATAAACCAATCAATTGATAGTCCTACCTTTTGGAATCTTTAGAACAACGATCATTTACCATAATTGAGAGTATTCCTAAGGAATCTTGTTCCTTAGATGTAACTATGGGGCTTGCTTGTAGGAACAAACTTTGATTTAAAATAAACTCTGCTTTACTTTTCCATATAAAGTAGGGGAAGAATCTATGGTATATTCCAAAGACCCATAGTCCTTAGGAGTCATTATTGAGGTGATTAGATCTCTTGTAGGATGGTGATCTCTATCTTTCAAAATATTACACCTTTCCTCAATATCATACCCGATCACCCCAATAAGAACATCTACGGATCTGCATGGAATCTCAAGAAGGCATATATTTTTATCTTCATTTATCCTTTTTTAAAAGGTTGGATGAAGATGAGGATATATTTCACCACATGTACTATCTTGAAAGATAGATGCATCACCCTTCAATGGACATAATCACCTAATAAGGGCTCCTAAGGCATGATGGGTCTTTGAATATACTAGAGATTTTTCTCCTACTTTACATGGATGAATAAAGTAGGTTTTATATTAAACTAGGTTCTGGAGAAAAGGTGGTGAATTCCTTAGGAATACTCTTGATTAAAGTAGGCAATTATTATCTCCAAAAATTTCAAGGTTATGACTATAAATAATTGGTATATTGGAAAATCAAGTGGGAAAGATCAAATGGAGAGACTTATTATCGAAGCCAAAGAAAATGAGTAGGGAAGGCTCATGATACTAGGAGAGCTAGTAAGCATTTCAATCTATCCTATAGTTGGGCTTTATATGTTTTGAAATTGAAGAGAATTATGTATTTGATTTGAATTTTATTAGATTACTAGGTCTTAAAATCCATCAACATAAGGTTATGGAAATTCCTAAGAGGTGAGGATTTATGCTTGTAGCCCGAAGAAAGTAGCTACCTCGGATCCTAAATCTAGGGAGCTTTGGCAAGTGCCAAAGTGCGACATAAATATATGGCTTACCTCCACAAGAGAGAGTAAACCACCCGACTATTGGACTTATAACTGCATGGAGTAGCAACTAGCTAACTCTTCCTATGCTTTAAATCCATGTGGTTAAGTCATATAATTTTGCAAGATAGTTGGGCTATTATTATTTATAAAAAGACTAAGGACCTTAAACCCACTCCCTAAGAGACTAAAGCATGAGTGATATAAGAAATGATTTAGTCTAATGCAAATATTTTCAATTTTTATTTGATTTTTAACTCTTCATTTTAATCAATCAATTGGATTTTGTATGGCTAAATGCATGATGAAATAAGATTGTTGGCTAAATCAGTGAGAAAGGGGTGTTTTCCATCACAAGGGATGTCGTCACAGGTCAAGCATTTCCCTATCGTGCAAGGATGGAAATCCCCTATTTTCAAGAGAAAAATAATATGATATGCATGTTGTGAAACATTCAACCATTCACCTAAGGGATTGCTAAATCTTTTAATTATCTTGTTTAATGCCTAAGCTTTATGGTGAGGTTATGAGTTGTAGAAAATTTTAGTTATGAGTTGTAGTTGGGTAGAAATTTTATTTTTTTCCTAAGAGTCTAATTGGATCTAGGCCACACATTAAAATATCATTCATAAAGAAATTAGAAAAAGGCATGCCAATTCTATTGCACAATTTAAATATAATATTAATCAATTTTATAAATTTGACGTAAAAGAATAAGAGACTGGTGTGATCGGGTACCGCCGTACAACCCAAAAAGAGAAAATGGGTAGCTGAGCTCTATCCTTATACAATCCAGAATATGAAAGAGTAATTACAATTTATAAATGAATAAGTGTTATGTGGGATCTTCAAATATTCATGTCTTTATATCTCATTCATTTTTTCTATCTTTTCTCTTTTGATTTGGTAGGCTTCAAGGCATCCCATGGCACCCCAGGACTAAGCCATCTAGTCAATGCTTATCCTAAACCCCCATAGCACTAATCCTAATTTCTAATACAAAATTACATTAAAATATAAAAAAGTATTCTAACTACACCTACAAAATAAATGTTAGCTAAGCATACCATACAACCCAAGTAGTTATACGCATAATTTGGACTTAACACCCCGCACATAGGTAACCAAGCCCACATGTCCTAACTTGGATCATGCTTAGGGGTTTAAGCAACCTACAAAAGAGAGCATTTATATTTTTTAAGTACCCCTTAAGCACAATCCTTTGTAGAAAACATGATTAGGCTAATCACAACCTAACATCCAGTCTACGAAATATACACCCTAACATCTAGTCTAAAATAATACATCATAAAACCAAATATACATCATACCATGCACCATCCTAACATAAAGCTAAAAATTATGACTTAGTTGTGTGTATTAAGGCTTATGTGGTATGCCTTAACTCAGCATTGTTATGATTTTCTAAGTATGAGAAGTTGTTTAATCTTAAGAGGTTGATTTCACTTTAAGTGGTTTAATTAATTTGGGAATTTTACTTAGTATTTTCTTTTCTTTTATTTGACTTACACTATTCAACTAAGTGTTATAAAGAGAAGAAAAAGAGAGGATTACTTTCTTCCATTCCTACCTTAAGTCATCTTAAAAGCATGTTAATTAGATTTAGTTCTCTTTAGTGAATGGCTTATTAAATGATTTAATTAATCCTAAGTTTAGGTTCACCTTAAATAATCCTATCCAATATAAAAGGCATCTTAAGATTAACTTGATTGAATTAATTTCACATGACACATGTTAAATCATTCCTTTCCATCACATATAACATGCATATGGTCTTAATCCTAAGTATACTTATACATACAACATATTTTGGCACACTTTATATGGTGAATGAAAATTATTTAATCATATTAGTTTAAAGCTCTATCCAAATTCTTATACAAAAATACATGGGAAAGGGAGAGCTACAAATCTTATGACTAATTAATTCAATAACTTAGTCACTTATGAATGCATGGATTTTTGTTAAAAGGAAAGAGGTTTTAATTCCATAATTAAATACACACACATTTGTATAAGAGACATAAGTTAGTACATGTCATTATTAACTAGGGAAGTGAGATAATCAAATGACCTCATTGAGGCTAACTAAAGCCTCGTATTCCTAGGATGTCCAGACTAAACACTTGCTTTTCTCAAATACATATGAATGTATACATAAGTAAAGGAAGAAAAACCATGACAAAATTGTATTTTTATTTAATTGAAATATTTATGCATGTGGATTAAAGTTCATATTCAAATTTTAATGTAGAAATACATGTAAATGAAATCAAATAAGTACTTATCACTATTAACCAGGGAAGTGAGGTAATCGAATGACCTCCTTTGGGCAAACTAAAGCCTGCTCGTATTGGATGTCTCTATGACCTATAACATTCAAATGCATGCAAAGCTACACATGAATCAAAGGAAAGAATGCTTCAATCTATATAGGTTCAAATTTATTTTAAAATTTAATTAAACTAATTAAAAAATTAATTAGTTAATTAATTCTTAATTAATTTCTCTTGAAAAATTAAGGAGACTTAAGGAATATATTAGGAGAAAATGCCCTACTCACATTCCCTAGACCTCCTTACTATTAAACAATGTAAAATGAATCTAATTATTTGATTAATTTACTATTCATGCATTTAATTACCCTTAATTAATTAAAGAAACTAATTAAGGTCTATTTAGTTAATTACCTCGATTAATTAATCAATAAATCCCAAGAAAATTAAGGAAGGTAGAAGTCATCCCCTAAAGTATTTGAAAATTTTGAGATTAAACAATTAATTAATTATGGAGAATTAGCCTAATTAAATTTTCAATTAAATCTTAATTCAGCCAAAATTACTGTTTAAATCAATTAAGGATAATTTTAATGGATTTCTCTCCAAAATACCTTTAAAATGATTATTTATTTATATATTTTTGATTTTTTTTATAATTAGTTATGAATTATTAAAATTTCAGCCTTAAAAACCATTAAATTAGCCTTATTTAAGTCTAATCTCATTGGCACCATGTTGCCTGCTGATGCGGTGCACTTTTCACGTGGCACTGTAGGATTGGCTATTTAAGTAGTCACATACACGGCTGACTCGGATGGCTGCAGGATGCGCTTTCCAGAGAGCCATCTAATCTAAGATCGAACGACCACCATCAAACCCATAGTTAAAGAATGATTAATCAGATGATCTAGCGTGATCTAATCACAGCTGTACATTCCAATCATGCGGAATGGTTGGCTCATGATCTCTCTTTCTGCAAGCGATGAATGACGGAGCCCGTTCGCCATGGATCACTCGATCTGAGCTCACCCGAGCTCAGATTCACTCCAAAATAACTCCACACCTTCGCGCGAGGGATCCACTTAGATACAATGGCTATGATCTACTCACATACAAGTTTCCTTCATATAGCTCCAACACATTTTTGACCTAGAGCTCAGTTTAAAGCAATTACCTCACTGAAGCTAAGACTAGTGGTTCGCATGCTTGAGGAAGCTTCGTCTAGTTGAGATGAAGCCCTATTAAGTAGCAATTGGATTGGTTTCAAATAATTTGCTTGGAAGGCCAAGATTTCCTCTTTGGATGCTCGACTTTGGTTGAATTTCATCCTCCAATTGATTTGATTTGGAGCTTGGGTAGCTTGGCGATGGAAAGTGTGTGCAAGAGCAATTAGGTTTTGATTATGAAATGAGGAAGTTGGAATCGAGGATGAGCTCCCATATTTCAATTTTGAATGAAAGTTGGGAGGGAATTGAGAGCTTACTTGGGAGTTTCATTTCTCTATTGGAGCCCAAAAAAAGTAAATGTGTGTCTTTCCTATAATAATTAAGGGTGTATATCCCTCAATCCTGCATGATGGATGGACATGATTGCTTCCCTAATTTTTCCCTGCCAGCCACCGTCAGGGTCCCAAAGGGGTTGTAATTAAGTCCACGTGGCACACCATGAGTGGAGGATGGCATGAGATGTGGCTCAAGGTGGGATATGGGTTGATGGCTCCTCCCTTGTCCCTTGGGTCTTTGGCTTGTAAGGGAGGCGAGTTAACACACCTCCTCTTTTTATTGACTAGCCCACATAAGGTGGGCTAAGTGGCTGTGAGACCCCAAAATGGGTGCTTGATGGCTTTCAAAGGAGATAGGAAAGTGGACTTTGCCAATTTTTGCAAAATCCCACATGTGGATGCATATCCAAGGGAGATTTGCCTTAGGTTTGGCCCAATTTTATTTGGATAATTTTATGCTGACCTAGGATGGGTTTGGGCCGGGTTAGGTCAGGTTCCAAGGTCTCATGGGTTTTGGATCAATTTGGGTCATATGGATCATACTGGGTCATGTTGGGTTAGGTTAATCAATTGGTTAAATTAGGTCAAACCAAGGCTTGGGTTAGATTCAAATGATGATTTGAAGAGTTTTGGTCCAAGTGGTTTCAATCAATTTAGTCTAGATTTCATTTTGGGTCATTTGGGATCAAATGGGTTAAATGCCAAATGGGTCAAGTTGACCAATTTCCCCAAATTGGTCAAATTGGGTTGGGTTAGGTGTTGCTTCAAGTTCAATTGGTTAATTAAAAATGATTGTAGGCTTTAGGTTGGTTCAATTTGGGTTTAATTTGAATTTAGGCCAAATTGATCCTTTAAGTCAATTTGGGTTATCGATTAAGCTAGGTTGGGTCCAATTTATCAAATTGGAGCATTGGTCAAGTTCAACAATGAATTTGGAATGAACTTGAGCCAGTAGTTGCAATCAATTTGAGTTAGATCATGATTTGACCCATTTTAGCCTTTTAGGTCAATTTGGGCCAACTTGGGTCAAATGGTCAATTCAGTTTTGTTTGGCTCAATTGATGGTCAAGTCATGTTCAACCATTGATTATGAGTTGGTGTGAATCAATGTTTTCAATCAATTTGGGGTATGATGAGTTTTGGCTATTTTGGGTTTTATATGGGCTAAGGGTTGACTTGATCAAATAACCAAGTTGACTCAGTTTGACCTAATTCAAGCCAATTGATCACCCTAGGGTGATCAATGGTCATGGTATGATGTTTGGATGGGCTTGGTTCAATCCAATTTGGCTTGGATTAGAACTTGGTTCATATGGGTTCTTTATGCCACTCTAGATCAAGTGGGCCTAAGTGAGTCAATTAACTTAGTTTTAGCTCGATTAAGGTTTAGGAATTTATATATCGTTTAGAATTGAAATATAAATCCAATTAATTTGGCTATGATTGGTTTTGGTTCATTCAAAATTTTCAAGTCAAAAGGGCTATGTTGGGCTTGACTTGGGTTGATTTCAATTTGGTTAGATGATTGTAGGTTTTATTTATATTTGGATAGATGATTCAAGGAATGATTGACTCAAGACAAAATTCATTGATTTTGGCTTGATTTAGGTGGGTTTTAGCCAAGTTCAAGAAATTGTCTTAAAGGGTCAAATTGGGTTTTGATTTGATTTTGGATTTGGTTTTGGCTATTTGAATTTATATTTCATTTATATTTGGAAATATAATTGAACATATGATTGACTTATGAAAATCGAGTTTGGAGTGATTTGAAGGCCAAACTTCATGTAGGTAGGTCAAAAGGGCTTAGAAGAATTTGCTTTAGTTTGATTTAGTTTTGATCATTGGAATGTGGGTTTCATTTATATTTAAGAATATAAATGATGAGTAATTTATAATAAAATCAATTAGCTTTTGGTTGATTTGTGTCAAGATTTATCTAAGCTCATAGAGGTAGGTCCAAATGGCTTTATAAGGGTCTTTGTTTGATTTAAATTTGATTTGGTTTGAAGGCTTATGAGAGTGGATCATATGGCTTAGGAGGGTTGAGCTTGGATTTGATTTTGAGTTTCAATCACTTAGGAGTGGATTTGGATTTGAGAAATGATTGAATTTGAATTGATCTTTAAGCAAATCAATTGAATCGAACTTAAGAGAAGACATGGAATTCAATCATAGAGATTTAATTTGATCAATTGATTGTGAATTTTGAATTTGAATTTGAAGTTTGATTTGATTTGAGAAGAAAGCATGGATTGGGTTTAGGCCATAGTATGGACAAGTCTTCCTAATCCTAAGGTATAACCTACTTCTATGACTAACCCTTCTAAGTCTGTAGGATTAGGTAAAGTGTTCACCTAATCACTAGAAGTATCTTAAGACTAAGGAGCTCTTAATATCTATAAGAGTTCTAGATCTATGATGAGGAGGTTGAAAGCTCACTCTAAATGTGAGGTCAACAATTAGCTAGTTTCCAAGTTTCAAGCACCTTCACCTCGATGTGTTGAAGTTGTGGTAAATATTTCTTGACTTTCCTCCACGCCAAATGAAATGAAGACCATCTCTTGGTTGTTTGTCATTGGTTTTGGCCATTCTCTAGCTCGTCGGCGGTGACAAACCTCAAGGATGGTTCATTTGAGGTCGCCACCATCCATGGAACATGTAGGGAGAGTCAATTTGTCATGAAATGATCTCCCTCTCCTTTTGCCATTAGAGGCTGAGAGCTTTGTTGCTGGACATAGTGGACTTTCTACTTGCTGACAGTGAAAGCCCATGGGGAGGCTTCGAATTGGCATCTCTTCTTGTGGAATTATTTGAATGAAAATAGAGAGAGGAGAGGGCCTCTCTCCTCTCTTTCCATACATGGACAAAATCCATGTTTCAAGCCTTTGGGTGGAAACCTGCCACTTGGGAGGGTGGGTTTAGTCCCTCTTGGACTTGCGAGGATTTTTGGATGAAAGGTTTGAGGGGAGGAAGCCTTTTCCTTCCCTTTCTCTCCTTGGCTGAGAGACTACTTATTTTTATTCTCTCATACTTTCTCTCTTGCTATACCATGGAGAAATCCAAGTCTCTTTTGGCTAAGGTGTTGGCCAATTGATTCAAAACTCTTGGAAACATCTTCCAAGCGGTGGTCAAGTAATTCGATAAAGTCCATGGCCATTAGGATGATAAGGGTAGGAAGAATCACAAAGGTAGCGTGCCCTGGAGAAACTTTGTTTGCATACTCCACCTCATCTCCCTTTTACTTTTTTTATTTTATTTCACTCACCAATTATGCTAGCTTGGTTACCCAAATCAAATGTGAGTTTTAGGTTAAACCCAAGTCCATTTGAGTTGGATTGGAGGTTTGAAACCTATTCATGCTATTTGGATTTTACTTAAATTAGAAGTGTTTTAATTGTGTTTATTTTGATCAATTAATTTAAATTTGGGTTCAATTATCTTTAATTAATGACTTATTAAGTTTAAATTTGATTAATTTCTTTAGGTTTTGAGTTGACTTTGTATTTCATTTAAATGTAACCCATTTAGGCCTAAATGGGTTAAGTTGATTTCAATTGGTTTTAAATGAGTCATTTGGCTTAATTGAGTTTTTTTTAGACTCCAATCATGCTTATATACATATATGGAAGGATTTAGAATGATTGATTTCATTTAGTTTGAAGTTACTTTCAATTTTGACCCATTTGGCTCAAATTGGGCTTAATGGGTTAAGCTTGGGTTCATTTGGGTTGAAATAACCAATTTGACCAAATTATACCCAATTATTGGTTATATTACGTTTCATAATCATTTTCAAGTGATTTTGAATAATCAAATTGAGTTGAACTCAATTTTATTTGGGTTTGAACCCAATAAGGCTCATTTAGGTCCATTTAGATCAAATGATCTAATTAGCCTAATTAAAGCCAGAAGAAATTTATATTTCCTTAAATTCATGTTAAAACATGTTTGTTTTATTATTTGAATTATTTGAAATTATTTTATTTGATCAAATTTTGATGGGTTGACCTTTGATTTAGTGGGACCCACATAAGTCAAACCTATGTTAAAAGGGTTGTAGGTTGATTTGGATTTCCTTTACTTTATTTGATCTAATTTTATTTAAATTTTTGGGTTTATTTTTACTTTATTTGAATTTTTATATTTAATTAATATTTAAATAGGTTATTAAGTTAACCACCTTAAGCACCTTACTTTATACTCAAGTTTCAAGTGACATATGTTTGATTTAAAAAAATTCTTTATTTATATTTGTGTTTTATATTTGGGTTGAGTCTACTAAACCCATTAGGATAGACAAACCTAAGTGTATAAAGTTGTTAATGATCCCTCTATGATTTGGCATCCTAATTACTAATTTCAAAAAATAATATTAACCTTATCTGAAAATGAGGTTAACAAATGGACCCCCAATATGTATAGTGGATCAACTAGAGTACATTACATATATTAGCATTGACTAAACTAGTCAACACTACAAGCATAAGCTTAAAAAGATTTCTGGTTTTGATTTCAAATTGTGTTTTGGATTTGATTATGAAAGATAAGCATAAATATGCCTAAATTTAATTTAATTAAGAATTATTAATTCTTGGGAACTTAAATTCACTAAGTTTTAATAATAATAGAGATGTCAAGTGTAGACTCAAAAGGGTCTAATCCTAACATAGTCATCATAGTGAAAGATGCCTTCAAGGGACTTACTCGAGAATAGTAGTTGGAAATGATGCCAAACATTTACATGGCATTTTAAGAAGGATACTATTAGTGAATTTACTCTTATCCGTTAGCTATTAGGAAGGGGTGCAGTGTTTATTTCTAAGATGCGGGACACTAGCATATCTTAGGAGGTACTTATCAGTGATGGTATACATTAAGGAATGATGCACAATCTCAAAACATAGAAATCATCACCCTATAATGGACCAAATCTCCTAATAAGAACTCTTAAGGCATGATGGGGTCTTCGAATGTACTAGAGATTTTTCTCCTACTTTATCTAGAAAAGTAAAGTAGGGTTTATTTTAAGTCATTCTCCTGTAGGTAAGCCCATAGTTAACTAATCTTAGGGAATGGAATTCCTAAGATTACTCTAGATTTAGAAATTAAAGTCTCCAAAGATTTCAAGGCTATCAAAGGATTGGTTGTATTTGAAAATTCAAGTGGGAAAACTCAAGGAGAAGATTGAAGAGAATGAATAGAAAATGCTCTTGATACTAGGAAGCCTAGTGAGAATTTTAATCTATCCTATGGTTGGGTTTTATATATTTAAAGTTGACTAGATTTATTCAGTAAAGTTGACATTTTATTAGAAAGCTAGGACTTATAATCCAACAACAGAGGATTGTAAGAATGCCTAAGAGGTGAGAATTTATGCTTGTATCCCAAAGGAAATAGCTACCTCGGATCCTAAATCTATGGAGCTTTGGCATAAGCCAAAGCATGACCTGAATCTAAGTGAAAATGGGTATAAGGTTTACCTCCACAAGAGAGAGTAAACCACCAGACTGCTAGGCTTACAACCGCCTGGAGTGGCATCCAGCTAACTCCTCATATGCTTTAAATCTATGTGGTTTGGTCATATGAAATTGTAAGATAGTTGGGATGTTATTAATTTAGAAATAGACTAAGTCCTTAAACCCACTCCCTAAGAGACTAGAGCATGAATGGTATGAACAATGACTTAATCTAATGAGAAATCTTTTCAAATTTTATTTGTATTTGACACTTCATTTTACCAAAGTCTTTGGGATTTCTTATGCCTAAATGCATGATAAAATAATATTGTTGGCTAAATCAATGAGAAAGGGGTGTTTTCCACCATAAGGGATGCCCTCACAGGTCAAGCATTCCCCTATCATGCAAGGATGGAAATCCCCTATTTTCAAGAATAAAATGATATGATATGCATATTGTGAATCATTCAACCATTCAGCTAAGGGGTTGCTAAATCTTTTAGTTATCTTATTTAATGCCTAGGCTTTATGGTGAGGTTATAAATTATTTAAAACTTTAGTTATAAGTTGTAGTTGGGTAGAAAATTTATTTTTATCCTAAGAGCCTAATTGCATCCAGGCCATACAACAAGCACCAATCATAAGGAAACTATGAAAAGGCATACTATTTATATTTCACAAACTAAACAAAACATCAAAAAAATTTTAAAACTAACACAAAAGGATAAAAGGTCGGTGTGATTGGGTATCGCTGAATAACCCGAAAAGAAAAATGGGTAGTCGAGCTCTACCCTTATACAACCTAGTAATATGAAAGAATAATTATAACTTACAAATGACAAATGCTATGGGGGTCTTCATTTCTTCATTCTTCATATCTTCACATGTATTTCTTCATTCTTCTTTGAGTTGGTGGGCTTCAACTTCAAGGCATCACATCGCCTCCCGACAAAGCCTCTAACATTCATCTAATTCCTAATTATGAAATTACATTAAAAATAGGAAAAGTAAATCTAACTACATGCAAAATAAGTGTTAGCTAAAGATACATAACCCAAGCATATTTATAATTTGGACTTAGCACCACACGCATGGGTAACCAACCCTCCTTAACTTTGAATATGCTAAGGGAGTTTAAGCAACTTGCAAATGAGAGTATTTGTATTTATTTTTAAGCACCCCTTAAGTAAAATCTCCTACAGAAAACATGATTAGGATAATCACGACCTACCATCCATTCTATGAAGCATACACCCTAACATCCAGTTTAAATTATTAGATTACAAAACAAAACATATGTCAAACCAAGCACCATGCTAACATAAAGCTAAAAGTAGTGACTTAATTCTAATGTGTGTTTTAAGGCTTGTGTGATATGTCTTACTAAGCATTAAGATTATGTTTTTTCTAAGTGTGAAAGGAATTCAATTTAACCATAAAGGATGATTTCACTTCAAGTTGTTTAATTTATTTTAGAATTTTAATTTGTGTTTTGTTTGATTTCATGTGACATACACTTAGAAACTAAGTGTTATAAAGATAGGAAAGAGAATTGCTCCCTTTCATCCTTACCCTAAGCCACTTTCTAAAGCATGTTAATTTGATTTAATTCTCTTTAGTGAATGGCTTACTACACATTTTAAGTTAATCCTAAGGGTTCTCAAGAGGTTGCATTCAACATGAAAGACTTATTAAGGTTAATTTGAGTGAACTACTAACACATAACATACAACACATTATTTCTGTCCACAACTTGTAACATGCATATGATTGAATCCTAAGTATATACATGCAATATATTTCTTTTAGCACACTTTAAATGAAAGACACATATGTGTATTTTATAGAAAATAAGATTTTCACTCATTAGCTAAATGCACATTCAAGTGTATAAAAGTTTTAAGCAAGTACTTCACCATTGTTAACCAGGGGAGTGAGATAAAGGCCTCCTTGGGGCTACTTAAAACCTCAAGTCCCCAGAATATCTCGATTATATATACCCACTATTCTTGAATGCACATGAATGTACAAATGGCTACAATAATGAAAAATCATGCAAAATCTATATTTCTTTCAATTGAATTATTTATACATGTGAGCTAAAGTTGAAAAGGAGATTTTCATTCATTAGCTAAATGCACATAAAAGTGTATAAAAGTTTTAATTGGATACTTCACCATTGTTAACCAGGGGAGTGAGGTAAAGACCTCCTTGGGGCTACTTAAAGTCTCACATCCCTAGAATATCCAGACTAGAAATACCCACTATTCTTAAATACACATGAATGTACAAATGACTACAATAATAAAAAATCATGCAAAAGTTATATTTATTTTAATTGAATTATTTATACATATGAGCCAAAGTTCTATCTAAATTCTAACATAGAAATACATAGGAATGAATTCAAATAAATGTTATGTCCTCTTCAAATGGGTTATACATTTGTTAACATTCAAACTTTATTTAAATCCATATGGATTAAAGAGATACTCCATATCACATGTTCTAAGTGACACATGCAAGCTTATAGATATTTATAACTATTATCACTCTAAATATTATAGTTGACTTAGTAAAAGCTTAAAAATAACTTGGATTTAATAGTGATAATAGCCACACATATTCATAGGTTAGTCAACACATGCAAGCTTGAAATAAAGAAAATTCATTTAAATTTAAACATTTTGAAAACATGAATACATGAAACCACATGACACACATCATTTAATATGATTGGAAAAGAATAATAAGACATAAATACATATTTTATTCAATCAAACTAATTCCTAAGGACAATCATATCAAATAAAATCATTCAAAGTAAACCAAAGTTTTTTAAATTATTTATGACTTAAGATTTTGATTAAGTTTAAAGAGGAGAAGAATTTTTTGCTGTTATAATTTCATTTCTGCATTGGTAATTTGATTTGGTTTAAGAAAAGGTAATTAAGTGAATTTTTTGAATTAATTAAGTTGGATCTTGTAGTTAAAAATTTTCATAGGGGTCGCCTTCAAATCTGTGGAGAGAAAGAATGATAAGACCTATAAAAATTCATCTTTTTAGGATGCCATGCAAATCCGCAGATGTACTTATTTAGGTGATCAAGTACGTCATCAAGGAAATAGTGTACTATCTAAAGAGATAGAAGTCACTACCTTTTAATGGACCTAATCACCTCAATAAGGACTGATGATGGGTCTGCATATGTACAGATTCTTCCCTACTTTATAAAAAGTAAAGCGGTTTATTTTAAATTTCATTTTTCCCCCATAGTTAATTACATTCTAAGGAATGGGATTCCTTAGGAAAACTCGATTAATGTAAATGATCATTATCTTTGAAGATTTCAATAAAGGACTATCAATCGATTGGTTTATTTTGAAGATCAAATGGGATTGATCAAAGAGGGAGTTATTTTCAAGCCAAAATGGAAGATAAGTAGGAGATACCCATGATGCTAGAAACCTAGAGCATCTCAAACCATCCTTAGTTGGGCTTTACATTTTGAAATTGATTTAGTTTGTTGAGTTGCATTTTCATTAAAATGGACTTAAGATTCCTTAACACAAGATTAAAGAAATACCTAACATGTGAGGAATTAAGCTTATGGCCCACAAAGGGAAGAAATAACCTCATAACCTAAATCTAGGGAGCTTCGATGAGGGTCAAAAGCACAACCAAAATCTAAGGCAAAAATGGGTAATTGATTTGCCTCCACAAGAGATGACAAATCACCCGACATCTTGGACTTACAACCACTTGGCGATGGCCACCAACTAACTCCTCCTATGATTTTAAATACATGTAGACAAGTCTCTATGCTTATACTAGATAGCTAGGTTGTTATTCATTTAGAAAGAGACTAAGTCCTTAAACTCACTTCCTAAAGAGACTAGATCATGTAAAGGGATATGCTTCAAATGACCTAAATCTAATGCAATTCAAATTTCATTTTATTTTCATTTTTGATAATTATTTTGACTTAGGCTAATAGGATTCATATGACTAATGCATGAGAAAGGTTATTGACCAAAATTAGAAGGGAAGAGGTGAGTTTCTACCATGGCTCTCAAAGGTCAAGCCAAATTTCTCTGGCAAAAGGTGGATGCCCTCCAATCAAGAGTAAAATTAGATGTGTTTGTGCATGATATTATAAAAGAAATACTCATCCAACTACGGGATTTCTAATTCTATTATCTTGATTTTAAACCTAAGCTTTAAGTGAGGTTATGAGTTGTTTAATTTTATTTGAATTGTTAAGTTGAGATTTATTTTTCTAAAGAGCCTAATCCACATCCAGCCATACATAAAGCAAGGAAGAAACTAGGAAAAGCATGCCACTTAATGCAAAAGCTAAACAAATCATCAACCAATTTATAAAGCTAATCGAAAAAAAGAATAAAGGCCATTGTGGTCGGGCACCACCGCACAAACCCAAAAAATATCAAATATGGGGTATAAGCTCTACCCTTATACAACCTAGATTACAAATGAATTAAATTACAAGGAATTCATTGTTATGGGGGTCTTCAAGCTTTATTCTTCTTTCTTCTTCTTTCTTCTTTGGTTTCTTCTTTGATGGTTGAAGGTAGATGCTCTAAGGCTTCACATGGTGCATAAGATAGGATCTTATGACCAATGCTCATCCTAATCCCCAATCATTCCAAAATCCTAATTGCAAATTTACATGAAAAGAAAAGTGGAAATCTAACTAACACCTACAAAATAAAGGTTAGCTAAAACAAATCACACAAATCCCAAGCATGTATATTAGACTTATCACCCCACACATGGGTGACTAAGTCCACCCCTATGGATTATGCTTAGGTATAAAGCACCTGCAAGAAAAGCATTTATATTTTTATTTATGATAGCTCTTAAGCACAATCCCAAAAGAATAGTTAGACTAAAAATATCCTACCATTCATTCTATGACATACACCCTAACATCCGCCTAAAACATATCAAAAACAAAAACAAAATATCAAACCATGCACCAACCTAAGGCTAGAAGTGGTGACTTAGGCTAATGTGTGTGCTTTGAAGGTTTGTGTGGTATGCTTAGCTAGGGCTTTAGGTTCAAATTTTCTAAGTGTGAAGAACATGTTCAACTTAGAGGAGGGTTTCATTTAAGTTGTTTAAGTATTTTGGGTTGATTTTATTTCATGTTTTGATTACTTTTAAATGGATCCTACAATTAATTACTAAGTTATGAAGAGGGAAAGAGAAGAGAACTTCTCTTCCTTCCCTAACCTAAGTAATTTCTAAAGTAGATTCACATTTTAGTTTATTTAGGTGAATGTTTTGATTAAATCTTGTAATTAATCCTAAGTTTAGATAAATTCTAAACAAACCTATTCAAAAGAAAGGCATTTTAAGATTAAATAAAATGAATCAAAATTCACATAACACACATTACTTCATTTCTTTTCCCAACATATATAACATGCATATGGATGGACCTAAGCATATCTATACATACAAATGAGAGTATTTAACACACTTTATGATGCATGCTAAGTAATCCATTTAAGAAAATTTAGAAGTTGAATATGCATGATTTTCCTTAAGTAGAAAGAGTTTTTCTTATCCAAATTTTCACATACACACATGAAAGTAAGAAAGGCATAAGTGAGCCGCCATTGTTAACCGAGGTGTAAGGTACAAGACCTACTTAGGGCTTTAAAGCCTCACAACCTCGGGTTGTCTAGACTAATATACCACTTTCCTTAAATACAAACATGTGTATAAAAGAAATAAAATAAAAAAGAGAAGTTGTTTTAATGATTCATTTTATTTGCAATTTATGTATGCAAGTATAGGTAACCCTTCTTAGGTGATAGCATAGATGAATATAGGTATGGAATTAAGTGTTCTTTTCAAATGAACCTACATCTTACCAACCCTATTCAAAACTATACCAACATAAGAAAGAAAGGAAACCTATGCTAAGCATACCTTTATATCTATCACATGCAAACTCATAATTAAAATATATAAGTAGCATACAGATTTGGTATTTGATTTATATGTTTTGAAAATAATTTGATTTAGTAGTGATAATAGCCACTCATATTTCTACTTTAGCCAACACATGCAAATTTGACATAAAGTAAACAATTTCATTTTAAAATTGAATTTGAAAAATATGAATGCATGAAATCACATGACATACAAGTTTAACATGTTGGGAAAGATTCAAAGTAATGAAAGCATGTAAACAAGTTCACTTCACTTAAATCCTAAAGACATTCTTATATAATAAGAAAGTTTAAAATAAATCAAAGTGAATTCAAAATGATGTTTGTTTAGTTTGAAGTTTGATTTAATTTTGAAAAGGTGAGATGAGTTTGTTGTTCCTAGCCATTCCCACATGTGTTTGATATTTTTTTAAATTTTTAGATAATTAGATATATTTTTATGCATTGATTAGGTTAAGGTATGAATTAAGTAACTTAATTAACCCTTACCTACACCACCTTAGAATTAACTAAATAATTATGAGCCAATGAGATGACATAAAACCACAAGGAATTTAAATTTGCAATGCACCTAATAAGAAAAGGCCTAATGCAATTTGGCTCACAATTAAAAGTTTAAGCTAAGGGTTTTAAGTAATTTCAAAACACCCTTTCTGAATTGGCCTTTGAATTTTAATTGAACTTGTAGGCTATTAAACACCCAAGCATCTACCCAAAGTAGATTAATTAAGTTCGGAACTTTTAGAATTTTAGAAATTAATTAAGGGATAATTAATGAATTAACCCTTAATTAAGAGGAGATTAAGGAGAGAAAAGGGGTTTAGGGAATAGCTTAGGGAAATGCCCCAAAAAATTATTCCATAAACCTCCTACTTGGATCTGACCTTAATCAACCTAATCATGGGTTAAAATCACTAATACACCTAATTATCGCTTAATTACATAAGAGGGTAATGAATTCAATTTTCTAAGCCTTCAATAAATCCCAAGAAAATTAGGAGGTAAAGTCATCCCCAAAACACCCAAGAAATTTGGGATTAATCGAGGCTTAATTAAAAAAGTAATTAAAAATAAACTTTCCAATAAACCCAAATTCAGAAAAGCATAATTCAAAACCCATTGAAATTAATTTTAAAATATTCTAGGTTGAATTATCTTCCATAGATTTTATTTCATTTTTTTTAATTTTCTAGAAGAGTTATGAAGAAGATCTTGTTAATTAGAAATTAATTAGCATTTTAACTAACTCATCAATATGACATGGCTAAGGCACTTTTTACATGCATCATGCGGGTTACTTAAATGTCAAATCCCATACAAATGGCGACGCATTTGATCTACCGCCATCAAAGATCTGATCACCGTGGATCTTTTAAAAAAAAATATCTAAATTATCTCATCATCCATCCAAAAATGGGATGGATTGAGATCTCCAAGTTCTTCCCTTGATCAACAAAGACCATCCATGATCAAGGGAAGATCCAAGCTCGATCTAGCATGGATTCAAATCAAACTCAACCCACACCATCTAAAGCTAAAGAGTGGCAAATCCAATGGTCAAAAATCCATGGGGTGAAAATTTCTTTCACAAAGCTCCACACCACATTGAGTTTAATGGTCAAAAAATCCCATACCTCACCGGAGGTGATCGATTCCCTTGGAGAAGCTTCCGACATAAGTCTTGAGAATGAGCACTGAGTTGAGTGGATTGATGTATGGACCAACCTCCTTAGCTAGCTTGAGCTTTGATCCAAATCCTTGCCTTTAGAACTTGTGGGAAAGAAGCTTGGTGCACTGACTCTCCCAAGAGTGTTGCAAGAAATTGATAAGTGGAAGAAGTTGGAATTCAATGGAGCTCCCTATTTTCACTTGAAAAATTGAGAAATGGAATTTTCAAATCCTCTCTAGAAGCTTGGGAATACTCGATTTCTCAAGTTCTCTTAGCTTCAATCAATGAGGGAATGAGAATTGAATTGAATTAGGGGAGTATATCCCCCTTGAAGGATCTAATGCACTTTGCCATTTTGATCCAATTGAGAATGGGTTTTTAGTTAAGAGTGCACATGGTTGAGCCGAGTGGATTGCCAACCTCCCATGTGCTTGAATTTGAGCTGAGAGGGAGTTTGAATTTCATTTTGACCCATAGGGTTTGGTTTTGGTCTGGGACCAAACTCCCATTGGTTGGGTGCACCACTCTCTAGTCCCCTTGAGCTTTTAGAAAGCCTCAAGTGAATGTGAAGAGGGTATGACCAAATTACCCATGGATTAAGCCAAAATTTGTTCTATGGCCTAGGGGTAGGATGGTCATTTTGATATTTTTTGGGTATGTGGAGAAATAAGGTTTGGCCAAGTTTCAAGAGATTTGGTATTCATTTGATAAGGTTTGGCTCATGTTGACCCATTTAGGTCAAAATGGGTCAACTTGGGTCAAGTTGACCAATTGATCAAATTGGGTCAAACCAAGGGTAGGGTCAAGTTCATATGACCATTTGAAATGTTTTGGTTTGGTTTTCAATTTGGTATTTTTGAATTTGGCTCATATGACTTCATTTAGGTCAAATGGGTCAAGTTGACTATTTGACCCATTTGACCTATTTGGGTAGGTCAAGGGTAGGTTTAGGTTAGTCATATGGAGTGGATTGGTATCTTTGTTTCCAATCAATTTTGGTTAAATTGGCTCAACATGACCCCTTTAGTCATGTTGGGTCTAAGGTCAATTGGGCTAGTTAGGTCTAGTTGGCCAATTGAGGCTTTGGTCAAGTTCCACAAGTGATTTGGAATGGAATTGACCCATTGGTTTCAATCAATTTGGCTTAGTTTTGACACATTTTGACCCTTTAGGTCAAAATGGGTCAACTTGGGTCAAGTGTTAGCTCAAATTTTTTTGGTCAAGTTCAAACATAAGTCATGAGTGAACTTAGATCAATGGTTTCAATCAATTTGGCCTATGGTGGAATTTGGCTATGTTAGGTTTCATTTGTTAAGTGTTGACTTGGTCAACCCTTAGTTTGACTTGGTTTGACCCAATTTGATTGATTGATCATCCCATGATGATTGTTGATCATGATGAGAGGATATATGAGTTTGGTTCAATCCAATTTGGTTAGGATCAAAATTTGGCTCATAAGGGTACTTTAGGTCACTTTGGGTCAAGTGAGCCTAAGTGGGTCAAATGGCTTGGTCAAAGCTTGATTTGAAGTTAATTGATCTTGTATATGGACTCATGATTGAAATATAAATCCATTTAAGTTATGGTTTGAAGTCAAATGGGTTTTGATCCAAATTTCATATTCAAAGGAAGAATATGAAGTTTTGATTTTTGACTTGGTTTTGATTGTGATTGAAGTTTGGATTTATATATGAGCTCATGATTGTAGGTTGATTGAATCATGAGAGAAAATCAAGAGTTTGGCTTGATTTGAAATTGATTTGGCTAAGTTCAAGATTTTGACTTGAAAGGCTTAGATTGATTTTGAGTTGATTTTGATTTTTTTGGAATTTTTGATTGTTTGAATTTATATTTCATATATGTGAATATAAATGAGAATATAAATTGATCATGAGAAAATTTCAAGGATTTGAAGTGGTTTAATCATGATTTCTAAGTCCATTAAGAATTTAAAGGACTTAGAAAATTTTGGAGTTTGGAGTTTGAATTTTGAATTTGGTTTGATTGATTTATATTTATATTTCATTTATATATGTGAATATGAATGAGAAAAAATTCATGAGTTTGAATATTTGATCATGATTTAAAGTAAGTCATTAATAAAAAAATTAATGACTTAAGGAAATTTTAAATTGGAATTTAATTTTGATTTGATTGATTGATTTATATTTCATTTATATATGTGAATATAAATGAGAATATAAATGAGTTTTGAGAAAATCCCATGAGTTTGAAAGGTTTTGATCAAGATTTATAAGTCCATTAATGGAAAATTAAGGACTTGGAAAATTTCATGAAATTTTTGAATTTTGATTTGATTGATTTGATTTGAATTTATATTTCATTTATATATGAATATAAATGAGAATATAAAAAAAAATCAAGTTTAAATTGATAAAATTTTGTTAAGTCCATTAATGGAAAATTAAGGACTTAAGAAATTTCAATTGAGGAATTTTGATTTAGTTTGATCATTGAATTTATATTTCATTTATATATGTGAATATAAATGAGAATATAAAAAATTATGAAAAAATCTCAAAGATTTGAATAGGTTTGAATCATAAATTTTGCTAAGTCCTTAAGAGATTAAGACTTAAAAAAATTTCTAAACTTAAGAATTTTTGATGGATTTTGATCATGGGTTTCAATCATAGATTTCAATCAATAATCATGGAATTGATTTGAGTTTGGAGAAAATCAAATAATTTAGTTTGACTTGAAGAAGGAAAGTGAGGAATGGTTTAAGCTAAGTATCTAACACCTCAAGGCACTAATATGGCTAACTCTTCTAAGTCTTCTAGAGAAGAGTGTCCAAATCACTATGTGTCTAAGAAAGAACTATTAAAGTAAGAGAGTCCTATCAAAGAGGTTGAAGATCTCATTCTAAAAATGAGGTCAACAAAGATCCACAATAGTGATGTGACTAAGGAAATGTGTATTGTTGTTGACAAACAATCAACAACATCGAGATCACAAGCCCCAATAGAAACAATTATCTTAACCCAAGAAAAAGAAAGAATCACTAGTGGGCTCTACATATGGCCAATAATACAAGAGAGAGGGAAATCCTGGGATAGATGAACCTTCCAAGGAAGCATGTTCAAGTTATCCACAAAGAGATGAAAGGTTTGATTTGATTTGAATCTCACGAGGAAAAAGATTTGATTGATTCCAAGAAGTAAGATTGAATTTTTTCAATTTTTTGTTTTTGATTATGATGATCCCATTGGTTTCAATGAACTGTGCACTAAGTAGAGCCATGGAAGCTAGACCTAACTGATTTACCAATTCAAAGGGAGTAGTCTACCACAGAATATCCAACCAAAGGGAAATGCCTTTTGTACAATGGTCAAGTCTTAAGAAGAAAGCATGGGACTCACATCTTCTAGAATAAGGAACCATAGGTGATTGCTATTGGGCAATAAATCAAACCCACCTAGGCTATTGAGTGAATGCCACCGGGGACTTAAATCAACTCAAAGATAGTCAAGAATTTCATTTTAATTTATTTTATGGATTTTATTGGTTCATGGGATCACACCGAGAAGGAGCTTATAGACTCTATCATTTAAACCAAAGGGAGTAGCTTCACCGATGGGAGAACTATCCAACCAAAGGAGTGCCTTTGTTGCAATGATCAATTGAAGGAAGAAAGCTGGACTCACATCTTCCACTAGAAAAGACCCATCATTGATTTGCTTTGGGCAACAAATCAAACCCAACCTGGGTTGCCCATCGATTTTACAATCATGCTAGAAAGAATGCATCATAGTCTTATATCTTTCAAAGGAAATGACTATCGGGGTAACCTTGTGGAAAAAATAGATTGAACCCGACCTAAGGGGACTATGAGTAGTGAACTGGATTTATCTCAACTGTAGTCGCAATATAGGGAGTTCTCACTGCCCTAAAGATAGGATGCCTACTTGGGAGAAGGGGCCCTTTGGGGCTGAATTCCTAATCCACAAGCAAATTAATTTTGTTTATTTTGTTTTAGTTTGTTTTATCATGGACCCTATAGTGGATCAAATTGAAGGAGCTTATATCGCCTAGACCTATCTCATTTATTGAACCAAGGGAGAATATGCATCCATGAACAAATTTTCCAACCACGGGGTGGCTACTAGAAAGGGAACCAATCCAATAAAAGTAACGTAGTCTAAATGGGGTCACAAAGGACTTGATCCAAATAGAGTGCCCAGGGATGGGGCCAAAGGCTTAATCCAACACCTAGAAAATGACATGGCTAATCATATATCCAATAGTATTCTGTCCAACTCAAGGAGAAAGCATGGGACTCATCGCCAAGAGTGGTGTACTCACCGTGAGTCACTATCAAGATAGAACATCAACCAACCTAAGGTGCCCATTTGCAACAATCAATCTAGAAGAAAGCTGGGACTCACATCCTGGTGATTCTTTGGATGATAGTCATCTTCCGACTCGAGTGCTATCCAACTGGGCGTTCTTGTAGAATGCCAGCGGAGGACTTATATCAACTCAAAAGTAGTCAAGAGGAAAGGAGCCTCTGGGGACTTATCCTAAACCTCAAATACTCAACCTAGTTAGAGATGATGTGGCTGAAGAAAGCAAGGACTCACATCTTCTTAAACAAAGTCAACATGAGGTAACTTCTAGGCAAGAAGAGTACCATACTAACAAGTGCTCATTGGTTTGCAATGGTCAAGTTAGAAGAAAGTGCGGGACTCACATCTTCCAATGACCATTGGTGACATACTAGCGAGGTAGCATGTGACCAAAGCTAATGAGTGAGTGCCGGGCTTGCTCCCACATCAAAATAGCTCAAGACAAAAGATTTGTGTTTGTTATTGTGCATGTGTTAAAAGGAATAGGATGCCTCTGGGGACTCTTACACCTAAAAACACTGGGGTTTGATGAAATGATGCCACATGGAAAAAGATTCCCACTAAGAAAGGATGCTTGGGTTCTCTCACACCCAACTTAGTTATCATCAAATAGGATGCCTCTCGTTCTCTTACACCTATTCTAAAGCATTGAGATTATGTTTGTGTTGTGAAAGAGGGATAGGATGCCACTGGGGACTCTTACACCTACCTAAACACATCACGGATTGTAAGATAAGCAAACAACACTTTGAAGAAGAAGATTTGATGAATGGAATCAAGATTTTGTTCTTTTTTTTAATGATTATTTTCAAACATGATTTATTTCATGGGTAATATTTCTTTAGATAGAGCCCATTAATTGGAAGCATCGGTGTTCCCCTTTACAATCAATAAGTGATAAGATCCTCCACCTTGGTACATACATAGGGGCCTTCCCAAGTGGGTTCAAACTTGCCTCCCATCTTTGATGGGCAAATAATTGGTCTCCTTTACTAACACAAGTTCTCCTACTCAGAAAGACCTAGGACCAGCTTGTTGTGCTTGAATCATTTTGGCCTTGTACATACACTCGAGGTTCACACTCTGTTTCTCCTCCAAACCTTTGAGCTCTTCTCTAACTTTGCATTCTTCTCTAGTGATCTTGTTACCCAATGCTATCCTTAGTGAGAGTTGAACTTCTAAAGGAAGAACTTGGATACACTAAGAAAATGGGTAAGTGAGTTGGAGTTTGATGTGTGGTAGGCCACAAGGCTTCAACCAACCTCATTCCACTATCATTTATTTATCATCAAGAGTCTTCTTAGTATCTGATGAGAGTTTTGTTGAATGCTTTTACTAAACCATTAGCTCAGGGTAGATGGTGGAGTATCTCCAATCTATACCATGTCTTCTAAAAAATTGATCTTCATGCTTTTGAATGCGTACCATTATCGAGATATAATTCATCGAGGCACCCAAACCTATATGATATGGTTCTAAAAATTGAAGCACATGGTGAGTGACCTCTGAGTGGGATGGCTTTCCACTTGGAAAAGTAGTGGTGGCCTAAGATGAATCGATGCCCCTTGGAAGAAGGAGGATCGATCGACCAATGTCGTACCCCAACACTCAAATGGCCATGAAGCCAAAGTAGGGTGTAGAATGTTGGGTGGTTGGTGGAGGACCACGTGCACAGATGGCATCTCTAGCTACATCCATGCAATGATCATTAGAGTATCCAAGTCTTTTGATCTTCATCTTCATCTTGGACGGTTGATGAGCTCCATAGACTGTGTACCTCGTTTACAATGCCATGGGCTTCATGTTTGTCTAAATAACCATATTTGCAAAGGATGAGTACAGGTGCCATCAACAGCATAGGAGAGAGCTCTCTATTTCACCGATGGGCTTGTGACTTTTCTTGAGGTAGTTTTGGTGTTCAAGTAATCTATGAATGGTTGCCTCCAATCCGACTCCTTGTCCATTTTGGCAATGGCAACCTCCCTTCAAGAGAAAGTCTCTCGATGAGTTCACATCAATAAGGGATAGACTTGTCTATTTTGGACCCTTATTGAAATGGACTCATCTTCACATGCCAACTCTTTGGCAAGTTTGCCAGGCATCTCTGCATTCTCTTGGGGAACCTTAGATGGTTGTGGAGAATGGACAACTTCATGGTATACTCATAGTAATGATGAAGCTTGGGTTTGAGAACAACAATCTGGTTGATGACCAACTGAGAATCCCCAAAGATGTTGATGCTCTTGACACTGATAGTGATGGCTAACTCAGGCAATCAAAGCCTCATACTCGCTTGTTGGTGCAGGGTTGGAAAGATAGTATGAGAATCTCATCATCACGGTTTGGAGTTAGAAGAACTATTCCTGCCTTTCTGGGAGAATAGATCATGGTGCTTCACCTTTAAGAAAAGAAGCACCATCAAAATACATCTCCCATCGGT
This sequence comes from Cymbidium sinense, assembly GCA_021442155.1. NCBI lineage: Eukaryota > Viridiplantae > Streptophyta > Magnoliopsida > Asparagales > Orchidaceae > Cymbidium > Cymbidium sinense. The sequence goes on from JAKCPB010000885.1 coordinate 156,042, forward strand.
TGCCTCCCTAAGTTCATGATTTGTTCATCGGAGATCATCACTAAGAGAATGGAAGTGGTGTGTGCTAAGAAATCGCTAGTGCCATCCTTTTACCCGCATGAGGGTACAAATGTGATATCAAACTGAGTATCATATGGACAGAAAGCCAAAATAATGGTCATGAGATCTATTGGATTTTAGAGATCAAGTTCACCTTATGAGTATGTAGTGTGTAGCAGATGCAGATCAAAGAAAGCTAAATGTTTCTCAATAGGTGGATAGTTTTGCCAAATCGATGATGGTGAGTAGTAGAGAGCTCTCCTTCCCATCATTGGCTTGGGTAGCAGAGCCGAAGAGTCATCCAATGCGGTGTAAAGGATGAGTGGCTAGGATAGGCTGCTAGAACTGGCTTCACCAAATACTCTTTGATGTCTTGAAAGCATCACTTATCATCCCACTGAACTTGGCATCCTTTTGACAAGTGTTGAGAATGGTTTGCATCTCTCGATAGGTTTGAGATAAAGCATCTTAGATATGACCATCCTTGAAAGGATCGAGTTGAGTTAAACTCTTAGGAGGTGGCATTTCTAAGATAGCTTTAATCTTTTAGGATCTATTTCTATTCCCGTGTTGACAACAAAGGAATTTCCTTGAAGCGACTAAATGCACACTTTGATTCATTTTGAGGTTATATTATCTTAACCATTCAAAACTACTCTCAAGTCAAAGGTGGTCTTCCTTTTCTGCTCTTGACTACTAGATCATCAACATAGCACTCAACGATGATGGATGAGTTCATTGAAGATCTAGTCATGGCCTTGGTATAGCACCAGCATTTTAAGGTAAAAGGCATGACCCTATAAGAAGATTCATCGAGGTTGAAAAGTGTTTCTTTCATCTTGGAGACATCTTGATTTGGTTATAGCGGATGATCCATCCATGAAAGAGAAGACTGCATGAGATGAGGCAATGTCCACCATTAACTCTGGTATAGGAAGAGAAAACTCATCCATAGGACATGCCTTGTTTAAGTCCCTAAAATCAATACAAATGTAAATTTGTCCATTCTTCTTCTTAACTAGGATGATACTAGCTAACCAGGATATTTTTCTTCCCAATGAAAAATAACATCGATCAATTTCTTGACTTCAAAATGACACTATTCAATTTCTAATGCATGCATCTAGGAGCTTGCTTAATAGGGGTAACATTAGGGTCTATTGCTAGCTTGTGGACTACGAGATAATCAGCATTTCTTCATAACTCCATGTGCGTCTTTAAACTTCGATCAATAGCCTAACTAAGTCATTGGTTTCTTCTTCATTCAAATGAACGATGTATGTCGGCAGGATTTTCTTCTATCGAGGTTGATTTCTTTAAGCTTGATTGTTGAATGAATCTCCTCTTCAAATTTTGGCGGTGCCTCTTTGACTTGGAGATCATCTCATCATCGAAGTTTCTAAACACACATTCTCATAAGAGTTGGGGATGTGAGAAGAACTATCAAATTCAAATGGTTGTAATGGTAAGCAATAATCTTCATCATCGACCAGACCACTATCAATCCTAGTCACCTTGATTGTGCTTCCTGTATTGTTCCATAGCTTTTGAAGTATTACACTTGCTTGGACCATGTGTGAGGAACTAAACCTTTATATAAGATTTTGAACACAAGGTGAGTAAAAGTCAAAAGGTAATTCCATTAATTCTTTAAAGTATCTTCCTCAAGTCATCAACTTGGGGGAGGATGATCCCAAAAAGAACTTCTTCTATTTCATGTCACTAGAAGACTTAGAGACTTTCTTAACTACTAAACCTTCAACTTCCTGAGATGTAAGTGAGGTAAGAGCTAAGGTTCCCAACTGCTTCATAATAGTTTCACATAAACCATTTGAATACTTTGCTTTGCTTGGAGGCTGGTCTCTTCATCTGTTGGATCAAAGTCACCTCCAATGGAACCGAGAGGGTTGGTATACTAATCACATTAGACTCATCCTCAGCTGATTCCAAGTCTATGTGAAGTAGGGGTACTCATGAACTGAACTCTATTGGTAGAAACTAGGGGTCTCCCACCTCTAAACCTCTTGTTTCTTTTCTACCTCTGCACTGGAGGTTGAGCCATCTACCCACATGTCCATATGATGGAATGAATGTGGGTGGAATATGCACATTTCTTCTTCAATTCCCTTTCTTGTGTACTTGGACTTTTTATTTTTCTTTTCATTTTCTTTTATCTTTTCTTTTGCTTCATTTTCTTTTCTTTTTATTTGCATTTGAATTTTGTCCAAGTTCAGAAAGGGTGTTTTGAGGAAGATAGTAGGTCACATCTCATAAATCTCAACCTCTCTAACTGAAAATGGCTTTTCATCACCATTGACATGATATTCAATTCCATCTTTTTTTGAACTTGATGCACTGATGAAGGGAGGATGGAACGATCTTGTTCTGATGTATCCAAGGCCTACCAAGCAAAGTAGTGAATGAAGTATTTGAATCAATGATGTAGAACTTGGCTTCAGTCTTCCAATCACCTATCTCCAAAGGTAACACTATAGAACCTAAAGCCCGCCATCATTGAATCCTCTCAACATCATCTCTCTCCTTGGAGTAGAGATGTCGATCTTCAAATAGGCAAGTCTTTAGACTCATAATGTTCACTCTGAATCCAGAACCTGAGTTGAACCTTCCATGTCAGTGATGTAGAGGATGGTTGTGCTCCAAGTCCCCAGAAGGTCTTCATCTCATGAAGGTGATCCCTTGGGCTTCTTTTGCATAATGTGCTTCCTCTATAGGCGAGCTAAGCATATTTTTAGGATCAAGGAGGCCTTGATTAGTGATTCTCATCTCTTTGGATAAGACAAGGGCATCATATATGCTTAGCTTAGATGACAACTTTCTTAGATGAGAAAAGGCATGTAGTCCACCTTGTCTTCCACAAGCATATCCAAGGGTGGAGCATCTTTGGAAGGGCTTCTCGATCTTCTACCAATGACTTGTTTCCCTCATCTTGAGGTGCTACCTAGGAGGTAGAACCTGCCACTCTGGAGGTTGACTTTGGTGATCTCTTGAGGTAGTGGTGGAAGGTTCTACGCACTTGCTCACCTACTTCTCCTATGGACTCTAATCGGATGATTCCAAGTCTATCAAGAGGTGAACCCATAGTCAAGTTGGAAAGTCCAACTCAATCAAAAGAGGAAGATCAAATTATTATAGTTATTAGACTTGAAGAGTTATCATTAGGAATAGAAGATAACCCATCAAGAGTGGCATATGTAATTCAAACTTTATTCTTTTTCTTGGAATTATTTGGAGGTACAAAGTAGAAGTCAAGTGAGTGAGTAAATAAGATTTGATGCCCTTATTCACTGATACGAGTTCTACTAGTAGAAGAAATAGAAGAGCTAGTTGAAATGGAAGAAGTCACCAGTGTGGAAGCTGCAACTGAAGGTTGGAGGCTGGACATGGTCGGTGGTTGTGCTAAAGGGCTATCTCACATGCTGCTGCTGCTGAGCTCCCACTTTCTTAGAGTTGGCACTGGCAACTTGCAAACCTTCCTTGGTGTTGGAGGTTTGAGACTCGCACCTACAAAGCTTCTTGATCTTCTGATTATTTTGAGGTTTTAGATAAAGATGTCCCAACCTTCTTTGGTTTGGTAGGATCATGTATCCCCAAGGATTACCCTAATGGAACTAAGGTTGTTCCACAAGGTATTCCTTTGGGATAACTACACCGTCTTGAAACTATGTTCAAGCCATCCTTGAATGTGAAGCAATCCTCCAAAATGTGGCCTAGCATGGTGGTAAGGGCAAAGTTTGGATCATGACTTTTGCCTACTTCCTGGTCTCTAGGCTCGGGTAGCTGAAAATCAGTTTCTTTAAGAGATTCTTAAAGATTTTTTGATTACCTCCCTCTTAAAAGAATAAGGTTTGTTTAACTTATCTAAAAGAGTAGGTGGACCATAGCTACCTGGCGGTGGATATGCATGTCATTGCTTGTGGTATGGTGGCGGTGTGTGTTGGATGGAGGCATGTGGAGGCCGGTATGGTTGCCTTGGTGGTGGAGGAGGTCTGAGGTTGTGGTCTCTCGATGATCTCTAGGCTTCCCTTGTCAATTGTACTACTGCTCTGGTTTCTTCTCATAGACCTTTGGCTTACTTGATCTTGAAAAGGCAAAATTGCCTCTCCTTGTAGCCACCTTGTTGATTAGCTTCTCAAATGTCTTGATAGTGAAGCCCTTAAGCATGAAGGCGAGCCATGGATATTCTTCAAGAGAATCTCAATGGCATGTTATTCAAAGTGGTTCACACTTCATACTCAGTTATGCCATCGAATAATCAACAAGTGACTCACCAGATTGTTGCTACAATGAGATCACTACATAACCCTTTGAGCTCTAGCAAATCTCTTGATGAAGAGTTGCTCTAACTCACAAATGTCTTTCTTGAATCATTGGCAGTTCATACCAATCAAAGCAATACCCTAGGCTACTAATAAAAGTCAAAAAAGCAAAGCATCACTGTGTTATGGCCTGAAATGTGCTATATGTTGCCTTGGGTTTCCACTGCCATCAAAGCTTTTGAAGGAAGGCACAAAACCCTTGGGATGGATGGAATCAAATTCCTCCAGGTAGGGTCTACCCTTTGGAACCAATGATCCTCCCCTTGAGCCAAAGCTTCCTTCACTTTGCTCAACCATGGATTTTATATCTTTTCTTGTATGGAGGTACTTTCCACTACCTTCCTATACAAGCTAGTGCTACCTTGCTCAAGGGAGAGTCTTAACTAGGTCTAAGACATGCACTAGCAGTCGACATCGGCTAAGTAGATGAACTAGGGGCTTGTTTTAAGCTACACTTGCTAACAAGTCTGTAACTATGTGCCATCCTATCAATCTCATCTTCTCCTTCACTAAGTCGAGGTGTTGGGGTGATTCTGCGTGTCTTGATTAACCATCACCTTCCATGGCTTCCCCAGAAGAGATCTAGTGTCAACCATGCATATTCCAGCTGAATCCCCCCATCAAGTTATCTTCATTGGGATCAAAGCTAACAATCTCTTCATTAGACCAGGCGTACCCCAAGATCTCCTTATTCTCCATGAAATAATGTGCGACTATCTCATCTAAGGAACCATCTAACTCAGCAGGTACAAATAGTTTGGGCTCGGTGTGATCATGCATAAAAGACCTCGCTTCAAGTCAATCCTATGGACTATTACTAGATGAATGACTCACTACTCTGTATAAGAGGTAACAATCCTAGGATGTTCCTATCTTGTTGGTGTATTGAACTATCATGAATATCTGTCACCATCACCATCTCACATCGGTATGGAGTTGGTGAAGGAATGACCACGATGCTCCGGGGTCGCCACTCCTTCCACACCACTGGGGTAGAAGGTCAAGCAGGAGAGCTTAACCTTACCACAATGGGTGGTGTAGGGGAAGTAGGATCCCTTGGTCATAGTCGGATCACCAAGTGCTTTCCCCAGATCTTCATGGCCTTAGATGGAATGGAGATATGTACACTGGCGATGGTAGATGAGGTAGTGGGGAGACACCACCCTCTATGCGAGAACTACCCTCTTATGGTGGCTGGTCCCAGTGAGAAGAATACTATCAGTATGGTCATCACGGGTAGTGTGCCGAGCTGGAAAATCAATCAAAGAGAAGACGGCTGAACCTCCACTCCTAGTAATGTGATGTATGGGCCTCACGGGCCCTCTCGATGAATCTATCTCCACTGGGATAAAGATCAAATTGAATTGAGTCAGACTCGCGTGTATGCTCGCCTTCCTACATAAATAGGTGAGGCGTGCGACCCTTCTCCTAAATTGTTGAGTGCACCATTAGAGGTGATGATGATCCTCAGCATCCTCTCTGATCCCAGAGAGAGGATGGAACTAGTTTAACGGTGTGAAATGACAATGGGAGACTCATCCATGGCTAATCAGGCGCTCTAGCTCCCTAGCTATCCGAGTGTGATACTGCTTGATCATGCAGTTCTTGTTCCAATGCTTGGTGTGGGTAGGATGGTAGGAGTGCGAGCTAGACTCATACTCAAATGTAGGGGAGGCAAGCCCTAAGACCAGGGGAGCCTTACCCTTTGAGGGTACAGATGGTAGTACTATGCCTCATTGGGGCAACATGAGCAACTCTAGGATGAGCCTAATCGTAGCCGGTATAATACTGAAGTTTGCACAGCTTTCCTCTTCAATGAGAGGAGAATCTAGGTAAGTCTATCGATGAAGGTCTACCTTGTCCTTCTTTACTGTGAGGGAATGCCTCACAAGTGATTCCTCAAATCCTCGGCCAAAGTGAATCAAGTGGGTATGGTCACGGGGAAGTCACATCTAAAGCTAGATCCATACCATGGGGAAGGTGAACAAACTTGAACTAGCCATTTCCACTTTGTAACTAAATTGAACTATCGCGAAAAATAATAGAAATGAACTTGTATGATTTCTATCTCCATAGATTTTTTTTTAATTTTGAATTTTAAAATTTGAACCCACATCCAACAACTTGGAAGTGTTAAGTGGGGTTCAAATGGATTTGAAGATTGATTGAAAGAGGAATTTGAATATGAATCCAACTTCAACAAATTTAGGTATGTTGAAATATGGATTCAAAATTTTGATAGGATGCTTCCATAGGTTCATGTTGTTTTGAATTTGAATTTTTGATTTTGAGGACCCTTTCCTTTAACAAATTTAGGTATGTTAAAGTAAGGGTCAAATTATTTTATTTTATTTGATTATTTTGGAATTTTACTTACATAGCAAATTTAGGTATGCTAAGTAAAGTGTTTGTTTCTTTTTGTGAATTTTATTTTGATTTTGAAAAATTTGGAATTCTCACTTAGCAAATTTAGGTATGCTAAGTGATGAATTCAAGTGTGTTTTGTTTAATTTTGAAAATAGGATTCTTAGCAAATTTAGGTATGCTAAGAAAATCTAAGTGTTTCATTTGTTTGGAATGTTTTGATTTTTGAAAAGGGTAGGATCCTTAGCAAATTTGTATGCTAAGGGAATCCTAAGTGTTTTATTTTGTTTTTGAAATGATTGAAAGTGGAGATTCAACTTTAGCAAATTTGGTATGCTAAAGATGAAGTCCACTTTTATTAAATGGAAATTTCACTTAGCAAATTTGAGTATGCTAAATGAAATTCAAATGGTGTGTTTAAAATTTTGATTTCATTTTGGTTTTGAAAATGGAAACTTCCTTAGCAAATTTGGTATGCTAAGGGAAGAAGTTCAAAGGTGTTTGAAAATTTTGGTTTTGACTTTGGAAAAGTTTTACTTAGCAAATTTGAGTATGCTAGTGAAGTTCCAAAATATGTTTTGAAAATTTTTTTTGGATTTGGAGACTTCACTTAACAAATTTGGGTATGTTAAGTGGTTCCAAATATGTTTACAAAATTTTGAAATATGATTGTTGATTTTGATTTTGGATTTGGAAACTTCACTTAAAATTTGTATATAAAAAAAATTCCAAAATGTGTTTGAAAATTTTGATTTTTATTTGGAGACTTTTAACAAATTTGGTATGTTAAATGAAGTTCCAAATGTGTTTGAAATTTTGAATTTTGGATTTGGAGACTTCACTTAACCAATTTGGGTATGTTAAATGAAGTTCCAAATGTGTTTGAAAATTTTGAAATATGATTTTTTAAAGTTTTAATTTGAAAAGGGACTTCCATTCAACAAATTTGTATGTATATGGAGATCAATCTTATTTTTGAAATGAAAATTTTTTGTGTGATTGTTGCTTTTTTGAAAAGAGGAATTCAACTTAACATATGTGGGATATGTTTAAATTTTCTAAATGATATTTATTTTTTTAGTTGGAATGAAATCTTCATTTAATAAATTTAAGTATATTAAATGAAGTTCATAAATATTTTTTTTGAAAAGTTTAATTTTGTTTGAAATGAACTTTCCATTCAATAAGTGTGAGTGTATTGAAATGAAGATTCATGTGTGCTTTTGAAAAAGTTTAAGATTATGATTGTGATTTTTTGAAAAGATAATTGTTCATTTTATTTTGAAAATGAAATCATCAAAGTGAATTGAAAGAAGATGTTCATTTGCTTTTGAAAATGTTTGTTAGTTTTATTTTGAAAATCCTACTTAACAATTATGAGAATTGTTAAATGAGGGTGACAAAATTTTGTAAAATTTTATTAAGTGCATTTTTGAAAAGGTGCTTTTGAAAAGCAAAGTTCTTTTGGAAGATTTATTATTTTAGATGAACCTTTCCTTATCATGAAAATGATAGGAGGAAGTCTTTAAAAAATGTTTTCTTTTTTATTTAGATCTTTCATTTTACCCATTGGAACCCAAAGGGGTTTTAAGACCAACAAGGAATGTCCTAAAACCTAAAGATGTTGGCTAACTCAAGAATAAAATGAGCTAATGGAAAGGATAGTCTTGGATTCATACCAAAGTACAAACCCACGATTGATATGAAAATGATCATTTACCAAAGATGGAGAGAGAGAACCATTAGAGTGGAAAATTTATGGTTAAAATTTTATAGAGTTGCCTTCAAATCGAGAAAGAAAGGCAAGACCTATAAAAATTATCTTTTAGATGCCATAGATCCATGATGTACTTATTCAGTGATCGAGTTTGTCAAGGAAATAGTGTACTATCTTGAGAGGAAAAGTCTACCTTTAATGGATAATCACCTCAATAAGGACTCTAAGGAGATGGATTTGCATATATACCGAGATTCTTCTACTTTACATGAAAAGTAAAGAGGTTTATTTTAAATGGTTCGTTAAGTTTTAAAATAATTAACATCCTAAGGAATGGGATTCCTTAGGAAAACTCGATTAAGGTAAATGATCATTGTCTTTGAAGATTTCAATAGAAAGGACTATCAATCGATTGGTTATTTTGAGATCAAATAAGATTGATCAAAGGGAGTTATTATCAAAGCCAAAATGGAGAGATAGGAGATGCATGATGCTAGAAACCTCGAGCATCTCAAACTATCCTATAGTTGGCTTTACATTTTTTTGAAATTGATTTAGTTTATTTTGAGTTGCATTTTCATTACAATTTAGGACTTAAGATTCCTTAACACAAGATTAAAAAAAAATGTTAAGGTGAGAATTATGCTTATGGCCCACAAAGGAGAAGCAATCCAAAACCTAAATCTAGGAGCTTTGGCGAGGGCAGCACAACCTAAATCTAAGGCAAAATGGGTAATTGGTTTGCCTCCAGAGAGAACAAAAGACTTTGACTTACACACAGGTGGCCAACTAACTCCTATAATAATTTTAAATACATCTAGGCAAGTCTTTATGCTTATGCAAGATAACTAAGCTATTGTTATTTAGAAAGAGACTAAGTCCTTAAACTCACTCCCTAAAGAGACTAGATCATGAAAAGGAACATTCTTCGAATGACCAAAATCTAATGTAATTCAAATTTTATTTTATTTTTATTTTGGACAATTATTTTGACTAATAGGATTCATATGTAATGCATGAGAAAAATGATTTGGCCAAAATCGAAGGGGAGGTGAGTTTCCACCATGGCTCTCAAAGATCAAGCCAAAATTTCTCAGCAAGGTGGAAGCCCTCCAATCAAGAGTGAAATAAGATGCATTATACATGATATTATAAAGAAATGTTCATCCATTAAGGGTTGCTAATTCTTTTGTCTTGATTTTAAACCTAAGCTTTGTGAGGTTATGAGTTATTTAATTTTTTTGAATTGTTAAGTTGGGTAAAAGATTTATCTTTTTCTAAAGAGCCTAATCCACATCAGGCCATACATAAAGCAAGGAAGAAACTAGAAAAACATGCCACTAAATGCAAAATACAAATCATCAATCATTTATAAAGCTAATCAAAAAATAAAGTCCATTGTGGTGGGGCACCACCAAACCCAAAAAAAATATCAAATGTGGGTAGCTCTACCCTTATACAACCAGATTAAAATGAATTAAATTACAATTAAGAATTCATTATGGGGTCTTCAAGCTTTATTCTTCTTTCTTCTTTTCTTCTTTCTTCTTTGGTTCCTTCTTTTCCATGGTTGGGTGGTAGATGCTCCAAGGCTTCACATGATACATAAGAAAGAATCTTATGACCAATGCTCATCCTAATCCCCATAATAATTATTCCAAAATCCTAATTGCACAAATTTACATGAAAAGAAAAAATGAAAATCTAACTAACTGCAAATAAAATTATAAAACAAACCACACAAATCTCAAGCATGTATATTGGACTTATCACCCCACACATGGGTGACTAAGTCCACCCTATGGATTATGCTTAGAGTATAAAGCACCGCAATAAAAGCATTTATATTTTTATTTATGATAGCCTTAAACATCTCACCAAAAAAAGAATAGTTAGACTAAGAACGTCTTACCATTCATTCTACGAGCATACACTCTAACATCCAGTCTAAAATATATATCATGAAACAAAACAAAAATAACAAACCATGCACCGACCTAACCTAAGGCTAGAAGTGTGACTTAGGTTAATGTGTGTTCTTTGAAGGCTTGTGTGGTATGCTTAGCTAGGGCTTTAGGTTCAAACTTTCTAAGTGTGAAGAACATGTTCAACTTAGAGGGAGGTTTCATTTAAGTTGTTTAATTATTTTGGGTTGATTTTATTTCATGTTTTAATTTGGTTTAAATGGATCTTACAATTAATTACTAGTTATGAAGAGGGAAAGAGAGAACTTCTTTCCTTCCCCTAAGTAATTTCTAAAGTAGATTCACATTTTAGTTTATTTAGGTGAATATTTTGATTAAATATTTTAATTAATCCTAAGTTTTCATAAATTCTAAACAAACCTATTCAAAAATAAAGGCATTTCAAGATTAAATAAAATGAATCAAAATTCATATAATACTCTTTACTTCATTTCTTTCCCAACATATATAGCATGCATATGGATGGACCCTAAACATATCTATACATACAAATGAGAGTATTTAACACACTTTATGATGCATGCTAAGTAATCCATTTAAGGAAATTTAGAAGTTGAATATGCATGATTTTCTTAAGTAGAAAGGGTTTTCTTATCCAAATTTTCACATACACACATGAAAGTAAGAAAGGCATAAGTGAGTACAGCGCCATTGTTAACCAGAGGTGTAAGGTACAAGACCTACTTAGGGCTACTTAAAGCCTTGCAACCTCAGGGTTGTCTAGACTAATATACCACTTTCCTTAAATACATACATGTGTATAAAAGAAATAAAATAGAAAAGTAGAATGCAAAAGTTATTTAATTGATTCATTTTATTTTATGCAATTTATGTATGCGAGTATAGGTAACCTTTCTTAGGTGATAGAATAGGGATGAAATGGGTATGGAATTAAGTAAGTTTTAGGTTCTTTTTAAATAAACCTTACATTTTACTAACTCCTATTCAAAATTATACCAACATAAGAAAGAAAGGAAACCTATGTTAAGCATACATTTATATTCTATCACATGCAAATAAATAATTAAAATATAATTTTAATTTCATTGGTATTAGATTTATATGTTTTGAAAATAATTAGATTTAGTAGTGATAATAGCCACTCATATTTCTACTTTAGCCAACATGCATACATGTAAAATTTCATTTAAAATTGAATTTAAAAATGTGTGCATGAAATCACATGACATACAGTTTAACATGTTGGGAAAAAATTCAAAGTAATGAAAACAAACAAGTTCACTTAATCATAAAGACATTCTTATTGAACAAGAAAGTTTAAAATAAATCAAAGTGAATTCAAAGTAATTTTTGTTTAGTTTGGAGTTTGATTTAATTTTGAAAAGGTCAGATGAGTTTGTTATTCCTAACCCATTTTCACATGTGTTTAATATTTTTTTTTAATTTATAGATAATTAGATCCATTTTTATGCAGTGATTAGGTTAAGTATGAATTAAGTAACTTAATAACCTACCTACACCTTGAAGAATTAACTAAATGAGCCAATGAGATGACATAAAACCCAATTTAAATTTTGTAATTTTAATAAGAAAGAGGTAATGCAATTTGGCTCACAATTAAAATCAATTAAGCTAAGGGTTTAGCAAATAATTTAAACATCATGTACTTTTTTTATTTAGTGAACTTATGGCTATTAAACCTAAGCATCTACCTAAGTAGATTAATAAGTTCTCAAACTTTTTATAAATTAATTAAGGATATATATTATTTTGTGTAAAAATTAAAAAATTTTTCCTATTTATTGGATTACATCAGGATTTAAGCCCTTATCTTTTTCTTTAGTTATGGATGTTCTTTTAGGCATTTAGAAGATGTTTGTATGCTTTTAGACATTCTTCTTGTTGATAAGACTAGAGATAGAAACTTTGGAGGTCAACTTTAGAGTCTAAAGGTTTTCGTTTAAGTAGATCTAAAATAAGTTATAATTTTAGTTGTAAGTTTTAGTGATAAGTTATTTTAGTCATTAAGAAATAGATATTTTTTATTTAAAATGATGGTGAAATAGATGGAGATGTTATTAGTAAATTATTTGGATGGTTAGAAATTATTATGTGATAAAAAGTTCCATAACTTAAGGAAAAATTTTATAAGATTTATTATGACATATAGAATGTTTTATAAAGAGAAGCATAAGACTAAGTTAATTTAGATGAGGATGCTTATATTATTTTATTTTTAGATATAATGAAAATATTATGTTAAGTTGGAGTCTCATGGTAGATAAGATTAGTCGTTTATGGTTTACACATAAAAGTCATGGATTAGGAGGATGCATTGATTTTTTGTTAAGAAAGGTAATAGACTAAAAAGACTTGGTTAAGATGTATAATAATGATCTTATACTTGAATTATGAGAATTTGACACATAATTAGACAAGGATTCATAAATCACCAGTGGGATTAAGGCTTGTTATTTTTTATTGTTGTTGTTGTATATTTAGGTAATTAATGAATTAATCAGAAATTAAGAGAAAAAGGGTTTAGGGAATAGCTTAGTAATGTTCATAAACCTCCTACTTTTTTAACCAATCATAATCATGAGTTAAAATCACTAATTACACCAATTATCTTTAATTATATAGGTAATTAGGAATATTCTTATAATCAAATTCAATAAATCAAAATTAGGGAGCGGTCATTAAAATACCTAAAAATTTGGGATTAATGAGTTAAAGTAATTAACAAAATAAACTTTAAAAGAATTAGAAAAGCATAATTTAAAACCCATTAAAATTAATTTTAAAATATTAGGTTTATTTATCTTTATAGGTTCATTTACATTTTTTTAATTTTCAAGATTAATGAATTTTAGAAGATCCTTAAATTATTAGAAATTAATTGGGCATTTAACTAATCTCAGGCTCGCATGGGTGTGGCGGCGGATCTAGCTTTACATGCATTGTGAGGTTACTTTAGTCAAATCCAATGGTGGCGGTTTTGATCTAGCCATATAAGATCGACTAAATCTCCCTGTAAAACGAATAACAAATATCTAAATGTGAATTATCTCGTCCATCAAAATGCGGATGGATGGCGAGATCTCTAAGTTCTTCCCTTGATATCATCCATGATCAAGGGAAGATCCTTATTGGATTATCAACTCTCACCATCTAAAGCTAAAGCGAAATCCAAATGTCAAAATCCATGGTGTAATTTCTTTCAGCTCCACAATTTAGTTTAATGGTTAAAATCCCATACCTGCGAAGGTGATCACATGCTTATTTATTGGAGAAGCTTCATGGTTAGGAAATTTTGGTTTGAGCACTTGGTTGAGTGGATCTTCCTATGGGTCACCTCCTTTTGCTTTTATCCAATTCAATCCTTCTTTATTGTGAACCCAAAGGAAGCTTGGGTCACTCGACTTAGCTCAATGAATTATGCAAGATTGGATGGAGGTAGTGAATAGGAAGTTTTCAATGGACCCTATTTAGTCTGAAAATTTGGCTTTTCAAATTCTAGAAGCTTGGGAGTACTTGATTTTGGGTTAGCTTCAATTTGAATAGTTTGAATTAAATTATATCTCCCAAAGGATCAGGCAATTATGCCATTTTGATCAATTGATCATAAGTGGGTTGTTTGATCAATTAAGAGTGTCATAGTCGATTTGAGCCAGGATTGCCAATCTCCATGTGTAATTTTGAGTTTTATTTTGATTTAGGGTTTTTTTTCTAAAGACCAGGTCAAACCCATTGGGTTGGGTGCACCTCTTAGGTCCCCTTTTAGGAAAGCCTCAAGTGAATGTGAAGAGGGTATGACCAAATTATCCATGGATTAAGCCAAAATTTGTTCTATGGCCCAGGGGTAGGATGGGCATTTTGTTATTTTTTTTCACTTTGGATATTTTGGGTATGTGGAGAAACTAGGTTCGGCCAAGTTTCAAGAGATTTGGAATTCATTTGATAGGGTTTGGCTCATGTTGACAAGTCAAAATGTCAACTTGGTCAAGTTGACCAATTTCAATGGGTCAAACAGGGTTGGGTCAAGTTCATATGACCATTTGAAATGTTTTGGTGTCTTTGATTTGATTCAATTTGGTTAGTTTTTGGTTATATGACTTCATTTAGGTCAAATGGGTCAAGTTATTTGACCCATTTGACCTATTTGTGGTAGGTCAAGGGTAGTTTTATGTTAGGTTAGTCATATGGAGTGGATTGGCATCTTTATTTCCAATCAATCTTGGTTATGTTCAAATTTGGCTCAACATGACCCCTTTAGGTCATGTTAGGTCTAGTGATTAGGCTAGGTTAGGTCTAGTTGGAGGCTTTGGTCTTCAACAAGTCATTTGGAATGAACTTGACCCAATGGTTTTGGATTTGGCTTAGATCAAGTTTTGACACATTTTGACCCTTTAGATCAAAATGGGTCAACTTAGTCAAGTGCCAATTAGGCTAGGTTAGAAAATATTGGCTTGGTCAGTTCAAACATAGTCATGAGTGAACTTGATCAATGGTTTCAATTAATTTGTCCTATGGTGGAACTATGTAAGGTTTCATTTTGGGTTAAGTGTTACGGTCAACCTTTAGGTTTGACTTCGTTTGAACAAATTTGATTGATTGATCATCCCATGATGATTGTTGATCATGATGAGAGGGATATATGAGTTTGGTTCAATCAATTTGGTTAGAAACAAAATTTGGCTCATAAAGTACTTTAGGTCACTTTGGGTCAAGTGAGCCTAAGTGGGTCATTTGGTCAAAGATTTGAGTTGGTTGATCTTGTATATGGACTCATGATTGAAATATAAATCCATTTATAAGTGGTTTGAAGTCAAATGGGTTTAGATCCATTTGACAATTTCATATTCAAAGGAAGAATATGAAGGGATCTTGGGTTTAATTTTTGAGCTAGGTTTTGACTGAGTGATTGAAGTTTGGATTTATATATGAGTTCATGATTGTAGGGTTGATTGAATCATGAGAGAAAATCAAGGTTTGGCTTTGAAATGATTTGGGTTCAAGATTGACTTGAAAGACTTAGATTGGATTTTGAGTGGATTTGAGTTTGATTTTTAGTTGTTTCATTGTTTGAATATATTGCATTTTATATGTGAATATAAATGAGAATATAAATGATCATGACAAAATTTCAAGGATTTAGAGTGGTTTATCATGATTTGGGCTAAGTCCATTAAGAATGATTTTAAAGGACTTAGGAAAATTTTGATGTTTTGAGTTTGAATTTTTTGAATTTGGTTTGATTGATTTATATTTATATTTTATTTATATATATGAATATAAATGATAATATAAATAAGTTATGAAAATCTAGGTTTTTATAATGATTTAGGTTGAGTTCATTAATGGAAATTTAATGACAGAGAATTTTAGATTAGAATTTAATTTTTTTCCATTTTATTTGATGATTTATATTTATATTTTATTTATATATGTGAATATAAATGAGAATATAAATTAATTTTGAGAAAATCTCAAGGATTTGAATAGGTTTGATCAAGATTTTGGATAAGTCCTTTAATGGAAAATTAAGGGACTTAAGAGAATTTCATGAATTGATTTTGAATTTTGAGTTTATTTTAATTGTTTTGAATTTATATTTCATATATATATATATATATATATATATATATATATATATATATATATATATATATATATATATATATATATATATATATGAATATAAATAATAATATAAATGAATTATGAGAAAATCTCAAGGTTTGAAGTGGTTTGATCAAGTTTAGCTAAGTCCATTGTGGAAAATTAGGGACTTAAGAAAATTTCAATTGATTTGAAATTTTGGGTTTAGTTTGATTGATTTGGTTATATTTCATTTATATATGTGAATATAAATGAGATACAAATGAATTATGAGAAAATCTCGAAGGTTTGAATAGGTTTGAATCATAATTTTGGTTAGTTCTTAGGCAAGATTAGGACTTAGGCATTGAACTTAGGAATTTTGATGAATTTTGAGGTTTCAATCATAGATTTCAGTCATGGATTTGAATCATGGAATTGATTTGAGTATGGAGAAAATAAAATAGAATTGATTTAGAGTGTGACTTGAAGGAGGGAAAGTGAGGAATGGTTTAAGCTAAGGGTAGGTAATTTTTGTAACACCTCTAAGGCATGACCTTTTCCTATGGAAAACTCTTCCAAGTCTTCTAAGGCTAGGTTGAGTTTCCACCTAATCACTAGATGTGTCTTAAGACTAAGGAACACTTAAAGTCTAAGTAGAGTCCTATGTCTAACATGGATGGGTTGAGAACTCATTCTAAAAATGAGGTTTGATCATATTAAATCAATTATACCCTTACCTATGCTTCTTTAATTTGATTAACCACTTAATTATGAGCCACAAATGACATGAACATGTGAGACAATAAAATTTCAATGCTCCAACAAGGACCTAATGCAAATGGCTCATAATTAAAAGTAAATTAAATTAAAGAACATAATTAAGTACTTTTATGATTTTTCCACACTTATGGGATAATCATATTTCCTTAATGGGTATTTATGTTATTAAATACATAAACATGAACCCTTAATTTCAATATTAATTATCAATGTGATTATGATTTTAATTTTATTAATTAAGAAGTTTGATTAATTGATTAAACCTTGATTAATTTAATTAATGAAATAAACTTGGGGAGATAAATTAGGAAAGAGACCCTAATCTAATCCCATGAGTTCATTCACTATTAAAGAACACTTAACCACTTAGTAATTAAATTATTAATTTTCATGTTAATTTATTTATTTATTCATTTATTTATTTATTTATTTATTTATTTATTTATTTATTTATTTATTTATTTATTTATTTATTTATTTATTTGTTTGTTTGTTTTGTTGGAGTTACAGTTTAACTTCCAATTAATAATATTGAGATAGAAGAATTGGGTTTAGCTTTTTAGTTTCTAGTCATATCATACATGAATCATCCTTTAGAACTATTTTATTGTTATCTAACTCCAGAGACTTGTCAAAATTTGACTCAAAATTTATTATGTATATTATTTTTCTCTCTTTCCTTGAATTTACACCTCGTACACATGATTCATCCTTTGGATTCCAAATCAATGTGTATTATTGGTGCTTTATTTTTCTTTTTCTTTTTTTTTCTTCTCTTTCTCTCTTTTTTTGTGTCTTTGTTTATATTGTGTTCTCTGGAGGAAATTGCTTGTCTTTCATTTTCATAGGATATTCTATGTTAAGTATGACTTAAGGAGGTTGCCACTAGCGGTGGAAGAATCAAATTAAGTTTCAATCAAACACTTTTCTATCTCTTTAGAAGATGAGATTTATTTAGCAGTGGGCAACCTTCCAAGATAGTTAAGGACCTTAGATTAACCTTAATAGTTTGATGCTTATTTTGAATTGTAGTGTAAGAAGGATTTAGAATTTGATTATTTCTAATGGTTTGCTTCTTCCTCTAGTATTGATAGTGGTGGACTTTTGATAATTATTTTGATATCTTTAGAGGTGAATTGATTACCTACTCTTTATGGTGCCAAAGTTTCTCCAATTGGTCCTTTAAAATCGGATTGACTCTTTTCGATGGTGGCACCATGAAAGCTTAGGATGGGCATCTCTAGGGTTGGAATCATTAAAGATATCAATTCCATTGGTATCACTATTTTATGGATCACGATCATTATTGTGATTGTCATTTTGATAGTTGTCTTCTTTCGAGAATTAGGATTCAAATCATTTGAGTCATACTTATTTGGAATGGATAAGACATACTAAAAAATACTTATTGAACTTATTCTTGGCTCTTGAAGGAACTTTTATGGCCTTTTCCTTTGGTTAGGGAAATTCAAGATCATACTATAGGTCAAACTGAAGAAGTGGCTTCTTCCACCTTCTAGTAATGGTGGGGTTTGGAATTTTTGCATTGCTACAAAGAGAACCATATAATTGACTTGAGTTGTTAACTTGATTTGATTGTTGAATTGGAACCCTCATTTAACAAATTTAGGTATGCTAAATGGGGTTTAAATATTGGAGAGATTTTGAATTTTTTTTGGTGGAGAGACTTTGAATTTGATTTAAATTTAGAACCCACATTCAACAAATTTGGATAGGTTGAATGGTGCTCAAATATTTTGAAGAGGCTCTTAGTGATGCTTCCATTGGCTCATGTTTGAATTTTTTATTTTATGTTTAGCCTTATTTATTTAGGTATGTTAAATGGAGGTCAATTGACTTTATTTTTGGATTTGATTTATTTGTGTTTAATTTGTTTGTTTTGATTTGAAAGAGGGGAACTGTAATTTAACAAATTGTGGGTGTTTTAAGTAAAGTTCAATTTGTTTTGAATTTTGATAAATGGAACTCTCATTTGATAAATTTGGGCATGTCAAATGGAGTTCAAATGTGTTTTGATTTGATTTTTTTTTAAAGATTTTTTGAAAAAGATTCTACTTAGCAAATGTGGTGTGTTAGGAGTCCAATTTATTTTGATTTTGGAAGAAGGGATTTGACAAATTTTATGTCAAATGGAGTCCAAGTGTGTTTTGATTTTTATGGTTTTGAAAAGGAACTACTTAGCAAATATCTAAATAGAGTCCAAATTGATTTTACTTTTAAAAGGAATTCTCATTTGACAAATTTGGGTATGTCAAATGGAATTCAAATGTGTTTGATTTTGTTTTGAAAAGTAACTCTACTTATGTGGGTATGTTAAGTAGAGTCAATTTCTCTTGATTTTGAAAAGGGGAATTCTCATTTGACAAATTTGGGTGTGTCAAATGAAATTCAATTATATTTATTGATTTTCAAAGATGGAATTTTTACGTGTGATATTGCTTTTTGAAAACGTAAAATCCAACTTAGCACATGCGGATGTGCTAAATGGAATTTCAATATTATACCATGATTTCATTTGAAAATAGAATCTTTATCCAACAAACCTAGGTATGTCGAAATGTAGTTTATTTTCAAAAAATGTGCTTTTGAAAAGGGATTTTAAAATTATTTGACTTAGATTTTTTTGAAAAGAACCTCCATGTAAAAATTGTAGACATTGTTAAATGGGGTTTGGTTATGTTTAAATCTTTTTTCAAAACTTTATGCGAATCTTTTATCGTGTGACTTTTAGTTAATTTGAAAAGTACTTTTTAAAAATAATATTTTTGCAAAGGATTTATTAAGGGATGAACCTTGCCTAAGCAAGAGAATGGTAAAGAGGTTCTAAAAATTTTTAGTCAACTCCTTTAATTTAGTTTATATATATATATATATATATATATATATATATATATATATATATATATATATATATATATATATATATTTATATATTTTTTTTAATTTTTAAGGAAACCCCATTATGGGTATTTTATTAAAAAAAAAGGTTACAAGATCCTTAAAGAGGATAAACTTGAATATCTCAAAGAGCTACAATCACTAAGGAGTAAATCCCCATCTAAGTCCAAAAGCAAGAGAAAACATTAAAGCAATCAAAAGATGCAATATGGATAACATAATAAAGGAAGATTAAGGCCAATGCTCGATGGTTGTAAGAGAGCTTGGTAATATGGAGCAAACCGCAAGAGAACAAGGGAGAATCACCAAAGTGACACTAGAGAGGAGATTAGAGCAGGGAAAGTAATACAAATAGAGAGATAAATGAAAACAATAAAAACTGAGAGTGATAATAAGGAAAGTTGATAAAGAAGGCTTAGGCTCAATCACACCAAATTGGGGCAGATGCAAAATTGAGCATCCAAACTTCATTAGAAGGGTTACATCACATGAGCTACTACCATACCAAAAGGGTGAAAACATCACACCATCATAGCCAACAAACAGGGAGGTAACACCCAGGTTGATAGTCTTATGAACTTTATTACACGCAATCCTAAACACAATCATATCTAAAATAGAGAGGTAATTGCAAAGAGCTAAATGGTAAGTTGTCTCATTCAAGAAAGATATCAACAATATAGTCATCGACATGAGTATATAAACATGGGGAATTAGTCATCTTAGCGAGCCTCATATCCAAGTGAAACCAAAGATATAAACCCACCACCAAAAAAAATAGCGGATGAGATAACTTCTGCGATCCTACTAATCAAGTCAATGATCTTATAGTTCGACCTTCCCATCATAAGATATAAAATTGAAACTTTAGGGAAACAACCCCTTTTTTATGTCCATATGAGTAATTGGAGAAAGACAATTGTAAAGGAAAGCATAGCTCAACGGAAAAAGCGCAACCAACCAAAATTAACAACAAGTAAGGACATTTAGAGCTACAGCTCCCATGGTAGCATCTAGGGTCAAAATTAGATAATCCTCAACAGATAATAGAGAACAAGACAACAAAAGGCGAACTTCCCATAACACCACTCTTTCGAATAGAGCTCAAAAAATTGCACAAACCAAACGACGAGATAGGAATAGAGACAACGGTAGTAATGCAAATTAGAGATGAACAAACCCAGTAAAATAGCAGGGCATACAAGAAAAGAAACAAGTAATGCAACAATGTAAAATAGAATGCAAAAAGATAGGACAATGGATAACCAAAGCAAAAAAATAGCCAAGACAGACATTGAGAGGAAGGACTACTGATTGGCCATAAAACCTCCCAATCAGTAGATAGTAGGCCATAAAAGCAGATATCTTAAGGGCCGCAACACGAGAATCTCAAAACCATCACCATCGAGCATCAAGAGCAAAATGTTTGACGAAGGACCCGTAAATCTTGACCAACATAGAAGGAGCCAACAAGGGTGGCGGATAAACCAAGCCGAAATTTCTAGGACATGAAATAATCAAAACAACAAAACCAGTATGTCATAATGCCTCCCATCCAATATAAGCAACAGATGCGTTTATCGAGAGAATGAAAAGAAGCGATATGATAGATCACATTAGTCCGATGATAAGCAACTAAAGACCAAAAGGGGTTCAAAGCAAAGTCCACCAAGCGCAACATCATCAACAAGGTAAACCAACCCGGAATACAATCCGATGCATAACAGATAAAGACCAAGAGAGGCCACAAAATTATATATAAGTAAATGGAAGGATAGATAATGAATAGCACCCCAAGCAAATTACATTGAGAAATCGATCAATGGGTGCTTAATCACCATAATCCAACACCAAGGATAGTGACAATAATAACCAATAGGATTGCCAATAATCCCATTATGCTTGTAAGATAAACCATTGATGCCCTTCCAAAGAAAACAAAAAAGGATATTTAAAAGGATATTTAAAAAAGCATGTTCACAACATAAAGAAATGGAGAGAAGACCACAACAAGGACAAACAACAATCCAGATGTTTGGCATCTTCTGACAAGGAAAAACAGAAAACCAAAAATCAATGAATACAAAATTACCCACAATCACCGAAATGCGGGATAATGATCCATTTAGAAAATCCAAGCTTGTTGGCACGGAAAACAAAACCAGAGACAAGATTGCCTCAAGGAACCAAATCGAAAAATTACCACATAAGGAACATTCATAAAGCGAACAATATCCCTATTCCACAATCCTTGGAGAAATATCCCAGGCTTGCCAAAATAATCATTGAGTATACCAACCATAGTTTATGATCAAGTAGAGCTTGATAAGGCATAGTGATCGCACAATACTAACAAACTAAAAGGGATATTATAGCGGTTAAGATAGTAGCCGAAGCAATTAATCGATAAACCAAATCCACAAACATCCAAAGTCTTAAAGCAGTACGTCAGGACTATAGTACCACCCAATAACTCCAATCCAAGAAGGTAACAGACACCCAATAGATGCAGATTACAATATAAATAAATAGATATGATTCACACCACCCAAAATGAGCGAAGACCCAAAATAATCCATCGAGAGTCACTCCCATTAGAGCAACTATTGCAACATAAGTCATATTAAGGGTAAGAAGGTCATAACTATGAGAAAGCCAACAAAGAACATCGATAGCGGGAAGAAAGGAAGAAAGCACCCCACAAAGAAGATCCCACCAAAGAAACCTTGTCAAAACAGAAATGGCATGATGAATGGGGTCCGTTCCAAGAAAACAACATCGAGGATGATAAGTATCAAAAAACCAAATGTCCTCTTCATGCACAAAAAATGAAATAACCCCTAAGTAAAAAAGAAAAATGTCAAGGAGAGTTAGAACACAAGGGAACGAAAACCAAAAAAGAGAGACCTAAGAGGAGAGTTAGATTCGAGGTAAGGAAGCCCTAATTGTCCAAGTTAACCGCACCACGGTATTTGGGTAATGTAAATTGATTAAAGAGGATGATATCTAATCTCACCCATTTGCAAGGTAATCTCAAGACTTTCATGAACCAAACATGAGTGATGGTAAAATTCAAGAGAGAAGAGCCCTAGTTTGCTTGAGGAGGTAGTACAAACAAGCTGCTCATATTGGTAGAAGTCAAAAGGTCAATCAAGAGAAGAGCCCACCTCTATCCAAATATTGAGCCACCATTTTGAAGACAAATTTCTAGAGCTTGTACCATAAGCTCAAGATAAGGAACAAGGTCGAAATAAGGGGATAAGCAAATGCACATACAGAATACCTCGAAAATGCCTCCACAACCAGCCATTATGAGAGAGATGAGCCATCAAGATTAATTTTAATAATATGATCAAGAGGTTTTTCCAAAAAACCATTCTATCATTTCGAGTAAGAAGACCGGAAGGTTGAGGCCCGCTGCTTGATTTAGCCTTTAAAATGCTTGTGATGGATTAAATTGGCTTTAAACAAGTCACAAATTTTGTTTTAGTTCTAGTAATCCTCATGTGATTCATACAATCCCAATGATGTTTAGCTTCATTTCGTCCATCCATATGAACCAAATAAGAGTAATGGCGATTATGATTTTAATATGACCTTTAATTGCATTGTCAAAGTAAACTTCAAGAAGTTGATATAAAGTAAAAGAACAATTAAAATTGATAGTGTTGAATAGATTGTCATACCAAATCCAAATTTTAGAGGCAATAGTCCCATTAACAAAAAACATGGTTAACATTCTCAATATGGGAACAACATTGACATTTAGAGGGTAAATAAAACCCTTTACCCCACAACAAAGAGTCAACAGAATAAAGTTTTTAGGATACGCCAAGTAAGAACAGAGTAAGAAGAGGGATATTGCTATTCCAAATTTTGGAGAACACAATAGAAGAATCTCGATTGTCTTTAGTGTGAATCCACACATTTTAAGGTTGAAATCCCCATTATGAGATAACTTAAAGATAATGATCATGATTGTTAGAGTGATAGGAATACTAGTAATCATATTTAAGAAAGTGGAAGGAATAGAATCAAGAATCTTACTAGTGTTCCACATGTGGTTTTGCAATGAATTAACTCTAATGAGAGGTGGAGTGAGTGTAGAGTAAGTCATCAATGGAGCCGAACCACTCCAGCTTGTCTTGCCAAAAAAAAAGAATTGCCTCGAAGTTTATGCCCCAAAAAATTAAGGATTGCATCCCATAACAACAAAGTCTTCTCCACAAGAGAATCGCCCAATTTAAAAGGACAAATGAGAGGATGTTTACCCTGGCAATATTTAGAAGTCATGAAGCCCAAAGACTATTTTTGCTCCTAAAGTTCCACCAAAGTTTGTAGAGAAGGCATGGATAACTTCTTTGATGGATTTACATCCTGACCTCCCTCTTCAAGAGTACCACAACTATTAGACCAGGATGACCAATGCATTCTTTTAGAGGATGTATTGGTTCCCCAGAAGAATTTGTTTAAGAGACGCTCAATTCTATTTATGGTAGAGTTGGTAGGCACAATGGTTTGAAGAAGGTATATGGGCATGGAATTTAGAGTGCTCTTGATCAAGGTAAGCCTACCACTGAAAGAGAGTAAATGAAATTCCCAAACCGAAATTTTGTTAGAAATTTTTTGAATTAGATCATCAAAAAGGTGAGATCTTTTTTGGCCTTTGAAAAGCGGAGCTCCAAGGTAATTAAGAGGGAGTTGATTTTGCTTAAAATTAGTAATTCGGATATTTGTCTATTAGAGGAATCTTAGTTGAAGGAATAAAACAAAGATTTTCCTTCATTAAGAAAAAGACCACTAACTTTACCAAAATCATTTAGAAGGTTCTTGATGGTTTTAACATGTTGAATGGAACCGCTGAAGATAATGAAATCATCACAGCTAAGATGAGAAATGGGAAACCTCCATGAGTTTTAAAAGACATATTAGGCTTATTAAAAGATATCATTCGTGCTCCTTGAGTGTATTCAATAGATGATAAAAGAGAAGGTGAAGGGTCACACCTTGCCTCAAACCATGGCTAGAAGGAAAGAAACCTATGGACTCACCATTCATGATAACCAAAACCGACATTCGTGATACATCTTTTTATAATCCGGATAAAACTATCGAAAACCAAACAAATTTAGGATTTGAAAGAGAAAGTCCCATGAGAGATTATCAAAGGCTTTAGATGTCCAGCTTGAATAAGATGTTGCCTCCTCTAGAATTGATATCAATGTCATGAACCATTTCTGAAGAATATTATCCGATATTGTTCGGTTTAACAAAACCATTTGATTATGGGAGATGATTTTAGGCAAAGGGCTTATTTATTAATTTAGCAATGAGTTTTAGAAAAAGGTGCAAAGACTAATCGGGTCTAAAATCACCCCAAGATCTGTGGGATTGTTAGTTTTGGGAATAAGGACAATAGAAGTGCTTGAAAAGTATTTGGGAATGGATTGCCATCAAAGAAATCAATAACAAAGAATTTAATTTAATATATTTTACCTATTGGGGACTATAAGTGGTTTTATGACACCTGAGTGAGGTCTTAAAACCTAAATGATGTTGGCTAGCTTTTCTTAAGGATGAAATAAGCTAAGTGTCAACATAAAGAAAGATAGTCTTGGGCTTATATGAAATAGAAGTCCACTATCAATGCTTGGAGATAATAATTGTATACTAAAGATGGAGAGAGGAACTCTCCCCAGTGGAGTCTCTAAAAAAATCTGTGATGTTTATTTTTGAGATGCGGGACACCACACAGATCTTAGGGGTACTTATCGAAGTGATCAAATATTACATTAAGGAATGATGCACTTTTTTGAAAGATAGAAATCATCACCCTATAATGGACCTAGTCATCTAATAAGGACTCCTAAGGTATGATGGGTCTTCGAATGTACCAGAGATTTTTCCCCTACTTTACATAGAAAAGTAAAGCAAAATTTATTTTAATTCTAGTTTATTAAGTTCCCTATGGAGGCAAGCCCCCATAGTTAATTACATCCTAGAGAATAGAATTCCCTAAGAATACTCAATTTCACCTATGATCCACTGGTAACTTGACCCAAAGCTGGTTGGGTTAGCCATGGGTCAAAGGAGGTGAGCTAACCTAAGCCTTCTCATTGGCTCACCATGGGGAGCAAGCACACTCCACCTCAACCTATGCTCGACCCTCAGCCACTCAAGGAGCTCCACCTCAGCCACTCTTTCACATCCCTGGCCGCCTGTGATAGCTAGACATCTGCCAAATGTAGAGTCAATCCCCACCATCTAATTCCATGGGCAGGATGGTATACTCATCCCCATCTCATTCTCATACACACCAACACATCTAGAGATCTTCTGAGTGAAGAGACAAACTTCCTTAGAGCTTTTCCA
Source organism: Cymbidium sinense (assembly GCA_021442155.1). Lineage (NCBI taxonomy): Eukaryota > Viridiplantae > Streptophyta > Magnoliopsida > Asparagales > Orchidaceae > Cymbidium > Cymbidium sinense. Next base: position 182,120 of record JAKCPB010000885.1, read on the forward strand.
ACCTCCCTTGAGCTCTCTGATGACACCTAACCCGAGTGAAATAGAGCTTCCACTCCATCCAACCCCATTCAAACTCAACAAAACTCAAATTAACTTTACCTACACGTTCCCCAAGCTCTGGTGAGGTGAAAAGAATCGATTCCCAATCAATTTGAGCACCGAAGACCATCCATACTCCTGTGATGCTTGGTCCATAGAGCCATCGGCAAAGAGGTAAGGTGCGAGCTTTTCAGCAAAACTTCATCTCTTCAAGATGAAGCTTCCTCTATTGTTGGACCACCAATCTTGAGCTTCGCCTGGGTAAACTCCGGTAAACTATAAAAATTCCCTAAGTTGTTGGTCTTTCATGAAAGAAATCTTCATTCCATACATTTCCAACCATAAGATCCCCTTAGATCTATCCCTTAAAGCTTTTGGAGTCGATTCTGATGCCTCGCGAGCTCCAATGAGCTTGGGTCGAATAGGGGAGGGTGATCGGTGTCCATCTTCCATCGCTTAGGAGATGAAGGATCATCCGTCATCCATTCTGCATGATTGGAATATATGATTGTAATTAATCTGATTAGATTTATTCAATTTAATCCTTTAAGATCCACAAGATTAATCCCCACCATCTGATTTTAGATCGATGATGGACAAAGCATCGCCACCTCACTCAAAGATTCCACGCCGATCATTTAAGTGGCCAATCTTGTGGCACTACATGGAAAGTATTGCCACTTTAGCTCCCGCATGGCACCGACGAGATTAGAGATTAATTAAATTTAAAAATATCATTTAATCACCCTGAACTTTAAAAATTCATAACTACAAAAAAAATTAGAAAATTATAAATAAACCCATTTTGGAAAGGAAAAATAGGAAATAATTTAATAAAAATAATTTCATTAAGTTTTGAACAATAAATAGAGCTTGATTAAGGTTTGAATTTTTACTTAATTAGATTAATTAAGCCTTAAATACTTGGCCAATTGATCTCAAATTTGAAATGTTTATTTAATGGGATGTCCTCTATCTCTCATAATTTTCTTGGGATATATTGGCTAAGTAATTAAGGAAATTTGAAATTCAAACTCTAATTATCCTCTTAAGTAATTTAATAATTATTTAAACCTCTAAATAGTAAAAATTAATTAATTAAACTTCATTAATCACTGATTAATAGTGAAATAATGAGGGGAAGTGATTAGGACTCCTTCCCTAATTATTTTCTCAAATCTATTTCATTAAGAAGGTTAATTAATGCATAGATTAATTAAGGAATTAATTAATGAAATCAAATCAAATCAAAATAATAATTACTTCAAATAATTAACATTCAATTCATGGGTTCCTCTTTATGTGTTCAATAACATAAAAACCTTTAAGGAAACTATGATTAACCCATGGGTGTGGGAAAATCATAAGAGTACTTAACTTAATTATTTCTTTAATCTAATTAACACTTAAGCATGAGCCTATTTCATTAAATCCTTTAGGAGCAATACAATTCTAATTTCTCATTTGCATATCATTTGAGGCTCATGAATTAGTGTCGAATTAAATTAAAGAAGCATAGGAAAGGGTAATTAAATGAATTGCCTAATGATTCAAACTTAACTAACTCACAAAATTCACTTAATTATTCCGCTTTAAACACACAAAATTACCAACATGGGAGGGGATAAAAATAGTGAACATCACTTCTCTTCTTTGAGTCTAGCAATTCAAACCAAAAACCAATTTGTAGAAGAAGCTTTGGTTTTCTTTAAATACTTCTATTTAACTTAATTGTCCTTAGGAATTAATGTTATTGAATGTATTATGTGGTTCTTTTTATTCATTCATTTTCAATCATTGTAAATGTTGTATGCCATGCGATATCATGCATTCATGTTTTCAAAAATAAAAAAATCAATGGATTTATTTATGTGTAAGGTGCATGTGTTGAATTGATCCTATTATATGTGCGGTTATTATCACTATTAAATTACAAAATTACTTTTAAAACTATAAAATTAACAATGAAGATTTAGTGTGGTGATTAGCAATAAATATTATATATGATTTGCATGTGTTTCTAGCTTAAACATGTTAATGTATTGCTTTATCTTTATGATTCATATATGGGTTTACATATGTTTGAATGATAATAAGTATATAGTCTAGATATCCTAGGAATACAAGGCTTTAAGTATCCTCATGGAGGTCATTGATAATCTCACTTCCCTGGTTAACAAAGGCACATACTTATTTAATTTCATTCCTATGTGTACTTATATTATAATTTGGATAGAACTTTATTTACATGTATAAATAATTCAATGGAAATACAATCTCTTGCATGATTTTTATTCTCATAGTTTAATATACATTCATATGTATTTAAGAATAGCAAGTATATAGTCTGGACATCCCGGGAATATGAGATTTTAAGTAGCCCCACTGAGGTCATTGATTAATTCGCTTCCCTAGTTTAAACAACGGCATGTACTTTCTTAGAACATTTAAACATGTGTATGTGTATTTAATTGAAGAATGAGGATCCTTCTTTCATACCAAAATATATGCATTTATAATAATGTAAGTGTGCCAAAAATATATTGCATGTGTAGGTATATTAAGCCTTAAATCATATGCATGTTATGGGTGATGAAAAAGAATGATTCAACATATTCTACGTGATGGTAATTCAATTGCATTAATCTTAAGATGCCTTTCATGTTGAATAGAATTTTTTAAGGTTAACCCAAACTTAGGATTAATAAAACACACTTAATAAATCTTTCACTAAAAGAAACTAAATCATAAAAATATGCCCTTAGAAAAATAACTTACGGTAGGGATGAAAGAGATTAAGGCTCTTTCTTCTCTTTATAATACTTAGTTGCTAAGTGAATATCAAATGAAACAAATAAAATACAAAATTAAAATATATTAATCTCCTAAATTACTTGAAATGAAACAATCCCTCATGTTTAACTTAAACAATTCTAAACATTAGCCAAGTCAAAATCTAAAGCCTAGTTAAGACATACCACACTAAGCCTAAGCACACACATTAGAATGCTAAGTCACCACTTTTAGCTTTAGGTTAGGATGGTGTATGTAATTATATTGTGTTTTGTTTTGTCATGTATTATTTTAGACTGATGTTAGGATTGTGGTTTGTAGACTGCATGTTAGGCCGTTATTAGCTTAATATTATTTTTTTATAAGAGATTATGCTAATGGGGCTGCTAAAATAAATATAAATACTTCTACTTGTAGGTTTTTTATGCCCTTAAGCATAATCCATGGCTAGGACAGGTGGGCTTGGTTACCCATGTGTGGTGCTAAGTCCAAATTATGAGATATAACTGCTTGGGATGTATGTATGTTTAGCTAACATCAATTTTACAGATGTAGTTAGAATTTACTTTTCCATAAATATGTAATTTTATAATAGGAAGTAGGATTAGTGCTATGGGGTTTAGGATGAGTAGTGCCTAGAAGGCATAGTCTTGGAAGGCCCTATGAAGCCTTGAAGCATGATCAAATTAGGAGGAAAGAAAGAAGAATGAAGAATGAAGAAAATAAATAAGGCAAGAAGAAGGAAAGCAAGGAATGAAGACCACATAGCATCTAATTTAACTTCAATTATAATATTCTTTTATAATCTGGGTTGTATAAGGGTAGAGCTCGGCTACCCAAGTTTTCTCTTTTTTGAGGTGTATGGTGGTACTCGGCCACATTGGCCTTTTGTTCTTTTATGAAATCTATATATGTTTTAAATGTTATGTTTATATTATGCAATAGAACTGCATCTTCTTTATAGTTTCTTAAACTTGATGTTTGAATGTGTGGCCTAGATGCGATAGGCTCTTAAGATAAAATTAATTTTTTTATCCAATTAATAACTCATAACTTAATTTTAAAATAATTTTAAACCTCATTCAAAAGCCTAGGATATAATCAAGATAATTAAAAGATTTAACAACCTCTTAGCTGAATATTGAATGTCTAATAATATGCATATCATATTATTCTGCTCTTGAAATAATGAGGGCCTCCGTTCTTGCACTTTAAGGAATGCTTGACCTATGAGAGCACCCCTTCATGATGGAGATCCTCTTCTTTCTCTCTGATTTGGCCAATAACCTAATTTCATCATGCATTTAGGTGTAAAATATCCCAAGCCTTTGTCCAAAATATCGTGTCAAAATGATATAAGAATTTATAAAATTTTGCATTTTAGACTAAGGCATATACTCATACCAATTATGATCTAGTCTCTTAGGGAGTGAGTTAGGACTCTAGTCTCTTTCCCTAACTAAATAACATCCTAACTATCTTGTAATTACATAAGACCAGCCAACATGGTTTTAATAAAAGGAGGTGTTAGTTGGCAGCCACTCTGGGCGATTGTAAGTCCAGAAGAGTCAGACGAGCTTATCCACTATTGTGGAGGTAACCTTTATGCCCCCCTTTCATTTAGATTTAGGTCACGCTCTTAGCTTATGCCAAAGCTTCCTAGATTTATGATCTGAGGTTGCTTGTGTTTCTATGGGCTACAGTATAAATTCTCACCTCTTAAGCATTTCCATAATCATGTGTTAATAAGCCTAGTATTCTAATAAAATTTCAACCCAAATTAAACAATCTCTTTCAAGCATATAAAATATCACCATAGGATAGGTGAGTGCTCACTAGGCTTTCTAATATCATGAGTGCTCCTACTTATCTTTCTTTGGATCCCAAAATAAGTCTCTAATTGAACATTCCCACTTGATTTTTATAAAAAATAACAATTCATTGATAGTCTAGCCTTAAAATCTTTGGAGATAATTGATTAATTATTTTAATCGAGAGTATTCCTAAGATGTTCCCATTTCCTAGGATGTAATTAACTATGGAGGCTTGCCTCCATATGGAACAAAAGAACCCAGCATAAAATAAATTCGCTTTACTTTTTCATGTAAAGGGAAAGATATCGTACATAATGAAGACCTATCATGTCGTAGAGTCCTTATTTGGTGATTAGGTCCATTATGGGGTGATGTTTCTATCTTTCAAGATAATACATCATACCTCAATGTCATACCCATCACTTCAATAAGTACCCCATAGGATCTACATGGTGTCCACCCAAGATCAAATAAAACACCACAATGTCACACACACCTCTAATGACAACAACGCATATCAGATAGATATGTTCATTTTCAACCTTAATCGAGAGCGCTCTCTTACTGCGGTAAGAGAGATAATTAACTATGGAGGCTTACATCCATAGGAAGTAGAATCATATCTAAACAAACTCTAAAATAATTTTAAGGGAAATCTGGTTGAATATATATCAATATGCCTCACAAAATAACATGCTCCTACCACATCCCAACAAAGATGCAGAGTGCATCCTCCATGGTGTTCTTTCAGAGTGATCATATTTTTGGCAACTCTGCTAGGGATTACTTTTCTCTCCATCTTTGGTAGAAAATATATGGTGTCATCATAGATAAAGTATCATGATCTCTTAAAATTTTAAGATATATGACCAAGTTTCTTCACTGGCAAACATAAAGAACTTTATGACTATAAAGTTCGATGAGGGATCCATAGTAAGATTCCCTCAAGCAATAATTAATGTTGGTTTTGCTTGAGCTACTCTCCAGTTCAGAACGATCAAAAGGTTGTACAGTTCCTGCCACTAAGCCTGCAACCAAGAGCACTGGAATGCCAAAGGCATTCACCAAAGGGAAGCAGTCGAATATGGTCATCCCATACGAGCCCAACCCCAAAGCCATAAACTCAAATAGGGCTTCCATCTTTGAGAGGTTATTAAAGTCAATACAAACCACCCCTACTAAGGACAAGACAACCACTAGACCCAAATTTAAATCCATCATTATCAACCCACTCAGCAATGCATCAAGGGAACATACCACCCTGCATAATGCTACCATTGTCCCGACTATGCATGGCTATGAAGCACCGCCTTGGGCACCACAACATCTAGGAGAGCTCAGAGAAATATAACATTCTAAAATTGTTGGATTGCCCATACATGTTGAATGATAATACACCCAATGGAAGTGAACGTGCACCAACAATAACTTTGATCCACTCAGATGGGTCAAAAGAAATAGCTCGAGAGGAGCTATAAAGAAATCATTATGGGACAAGCATACATGTCCTAGTCCAAAAAACCAACCACGCAAGGAGGAATCTATTTCCTCTAGAATTTATAAGCTCTTAAAGGAAGTTAGAAATAGAAACCTTCATAAAAGAATAAATAAGTTAGGTGAGTCAGGTCGCCAACCCAACAAACTTCTACCTCAAAAGAGTTGTGAATATTCAAAAGTATTGTGCTCATTTACAACAGGACTCCATGTCCATGAGCGCCATAGTCGGTGATTAACGACAACAAGCTCTCAGACATAAAGAAACTAAAAAGCTAGTTGTCAGAAGGTCCTGATGACCACAACCTACACACGGTGAGCATCAAGGTGTGACACCTGGGATACATTTACAGAGATCCACTACTAGAAGGTCCCAAAACTACATGCATTTGGTGAACACCATAGTATGACAAATGGGATATATACTCAAAGATTCGGCCATAGGAGGTCTAGATCGATTTGGGCATTAAAAAAATCCCAAATAGTCAATCACAAACTCACTCCACCGGATGACTAAGGAATAGATTCTCACATCATCAATCAAAATGTTGGTCTAACAAAAGTTGACCGATGATGAGGAAAACAATTAACTCTTATGGGAAGATGAAGATTTCCCATCTAATGAAGTGCAATCATTGCCAAACCTCTACAGTAATGACAGTATCGATCACATCAAGGTTGAAACTATTTGTGTGGTCAACACACATTTGCCCAAATAATAAGAGGAAGGAGGACACCAAGTGAACCCTAATCACCATCAACTGAAGTTGAAGCCTAAGTAGAGGTTGAAGTAATAGAAGAGCTAGCTGATGTTGTAACAGAATATAATGACAAATGGGCTCTCAACTATAGCAAAGGGATCAAGAGATTAGTTAGCTCAATCCTTGCCTTAATGAAATGAATTGGCTAATGAAAGAATTGTTCAATTAACTTAATCTAATTGTGACTGCAACGTGGAACTTGCCACCAAGGGATCCTTAGGAAATGAGCAACCCGGTAGTTGAAAATGGGGTATACAAAATACTACATCCAACTTGCCAACAGTCCCCATAAAGGCAAGAAGCCCCAGATGAGGCTACAATAAATATCCATCAAGAAGCAAATGTTTTCACCAAATCCCAAGTAGAAAACCTTATAAGCCATAAGGTCTTATAAGCTAGAAGGTCAAAGCAGTTATTACTTCAAAAATTATTGAGCAGCTAGTTTTCGAAGGTCGACCATACCCGATCGAATACGATCAAATATAGTACCCTAAACGATATGTTGTGTGAAATTCAATGCATTCACAGGCTTAGAAAATCCATAATAACATTTAGCCCAATTTAAAGCCACATGGAAATACTAGAGGAAATGATGCCCTACTGTTATGATAATTCATTAGCAGTCTCACTAATATGACCTTTTAGTGGTATGGTGAGTTACACAATAACTCAATTAAAACATTCATTGAATTGGAGACACTCTTCATTAAGAGATTTATTAGAGCAACCAAAAAGGTAACAATAGTAGATCTCACCTTGGAAGAGAGAAGGAGAGACGAGAGTGTCATGAAATACATCACCATATGGAGGAACCTGAGCATGAAGTGTGATTAATAACTCACAAAGAAATATGTAATAGAACACCTCATGGGAAATATGGACGATCAAATGGCTCCATATCTTTCCATGGCTAAATTTAATATGTTCCAAGAACGATTGGATCATGGGGCTAAATATGAGAGGTTACCTAGGAAAAAAGTGCTCAACACCAACTACAATAATCTATCTAGAAAAGGTAAACAACCAAGGTCAAATGGCATGGAAAAGAATGATGTAAACACAACATTCACCTTTAAGATTGATAAAACAAGGAATGGAGGTGCGACAACTTCATGACCAGCGACATCTCCATGACCAGTGGAAAAGCTAACTAGACATAGGAAGAAAAGGTTAACCCTTCAAGAAAAGATTTCTAAGCAGTACTCATTCAAAAGAGAATATACTACCAAGATCTTCAAACATGCCCTATAGTTGGTATTGCAATTACCAAAGCCATGATGGATAGACCAAGTGGGCAAAGTTGATGATCCCAACTATTGTCCATTTCATAGGCTCATAAGCCAACCAATCGAAGACTATTTTATCTTCAAAGATTAGGTAGAAAGAAGTTATTAGAATCAAGAACTCACCTTGTCAGATACTTTGTTGATACATTCTGAAAAGGTAAAAGCACTGAACTAGATGGACCTTAAAGTATGATTGGTGACAAGAACAAAGCCCCTAAGAAGATGGTGGCTAGGAAACCTTCATCTCCAAAAAGACCAAATTGATGATCAAAATTCTTGCGGCTATAGAAGGAATTTGTTGAAAGAATTCTCTAGAGCCTGAAGTAAATCCTAGGAGGTTCTTCCCTAACCTGGGGCAATTTGTTTATAATAAATAAAGGTAGACAAAAAATAGGTCAAGCTTCTTCGTTGAAGCCCCATAAATTGAAGAAAATAAGGAAATCAAGAAAATTAAAATTTGAAACATGAAAAATGATTGACTCTTTAGAGGAGTACAAACAACCTCCTCAAAGGCCTATTAAGGTAGAAGAATACATGGCCTGTTTAAAACTTGGTGCAAAAAATTCTAAAGAAGAAGTTTTGACAGAAACTTATCACATCATAAACATGGTTGTAACTTCAACTAACTCTAAAGTGGAGCTAAGCTTTCCTAGAGATAAACATACAAAAAGGAGGGCCAAGTCAGACTCAAAGAAATTATGTCTTAAATTAAGTAATAATTTGGAAAGCACTGAAACTCTAAACACTCTAAAGAAATACATAATTTAGAGACTTCTTCTGATAAAAGGGATCGGACATAAGAAGTGACCCAAGTCCAACTAAGAAGTGGAAAAGATTCCTCTACCTTCACAATGAAAAGCCGGACAAAGGCTAAGAAATCCAAGTCGATGAAAATGCATTACCTCCACTACCAACTAAACCTCAACAATGTACCAAGATAAAGGTAAACTATAATGTTCTGGCACACTTATGCAAACTCCCTTCCTTATTAAGCATTTAAAATGTCCTCATGTTATCTAAGGATATACGTGAGATACTAATCAAAGCTTTACAAAATCTAGAACAATATGAAGTGTTCATTATGGAAGAGAAGATAAAAGAGAATTTAACCTCCCAGAAATCAGTAACCATTACATTCAGTGAGAATGACTATTGACCTCACTTTTGGGGGTGAGCTCTCAACTTCCACATCATAGATCTAAGACTCTTATAGACACTAAGAGTTCTTTAGTTTTAAAACACTTCTAGTGATTAAGTGAACACTTATCCTAAGCCTAGAGACTTAGAAGAGTTAGCCATAGGAATAGGTTAAGCCTTAAGGATTTAGGAAAACTTGCTTACCCTATAGCCTTAAACCCATTCCTTGCTTCCTTCTTCCAAACAAAACCTCAAATTCAAATCCAAAATTATAAATCCCATCCCAAATCAAATGATTGATGCCCATGATTGAATTCAAATTCCAGATCCTTTCCTATCCCTTTGATTTTTATCCTATGGACTTAGCCATAACCAAATTTAAATCAACTCTAAACTCAAGTGATTTTCTCGTGAATTCTTTATATCTTTATTTATATTTACAAATATAAATGAAATATAAATCCAAATGGCCAAAACCAAACCCAAATCAAATCAAATTTCCAATTTTAGCCCTTTTAGCCAAATTCTTGAACTTTGCTAAATGATATCTAAATCAACTCAAAGCCCATGAATTTCTTCATGATTTGTTCACTCCTTCAATCATTATTCCAAATACAAACACAAACTATAATTACCAAACCAAACCCAAGTCAAGCCTATGTTGACTCCTTTTGACTTGAAATTATCATATGAACCAAAATCCATTTAACTCTGAATCACTTGCAATTGGATTTGTATTTCCATCCTAGGTTCATATGTGAGTTCAATTAAACTTGAATCAAGACATGACCAAGCCAATTGACCCATTTAGGTCCACTTGACCCAAAGTGACCTAAAAGACCTTTTTGAGCCAAGTTCTAATTCAACCCAAATTAGAATGAACTAAGCCCATCCAAACCTCATATCATGATCAACAATAATCCTAGGTTAATAAATTATCTTGAATTAGGTCAAACCAAGTCAACCTAGCCCTTTGACCAAGTCAACACATAACCCAAATGAAACCCAAACTAGCCAAAATCCATCTTATACCAAATTGATTGAAACCATTGATTCAAACCCACTCATAATTAATAATTGAACATGACCAAGCCATCAATTGAGGCAAACCAAGTCCAATTGGCCATTTGACCTAAGTTGACCCAAATTGGCCTTAAAAGCCAAAATGAGTCAAATCATGATTTGATCCAAATTGATTGCAACCAATGGCTCAAGTTCATTCCAAATCACTTATTGAACTTGACCAAATCCATGATTGAGCTCAATTTGACCAATCGGTCAACTTGACCCAACCTAGCCCAAATTGACCTAAAGGGTCAAATTGGCCAAAATCTAAATTAAATCCAAATTAAATCAAAACAATGCCTATAATCATTTTTAATTAACTAATTGAACTTGACTTAATACCTAATTCAACCCAATTTGGTCAAATTGGTCAAATTGGTCAACTTGACCCATTTGACCCTTTTGAATCCAAATGAGTCAAATTCAAACCTAAGCCAAATTAATCAAAACCAATTAAACCAAAACATCTGAAATCATCATATGAACCTAACCAAGTCTTGGTTTTACCCAATTTGACCAATTGGTCAACCCAACCATATCTAACCCAAATGAACATATTTTGACCATATGAAGCCAAATCACCCAAAATCACATTTTGGAACCTTGGTGGCTAACCTAACCCGACCAAAATGAACCCTAGGTTAGCCCCAAGCTAGCTTAAATCTATGTGGGACCCATCCCAAGAGGATTAACCAACATAAAAGTGGTCATATTTGAACCTAAATGAGCTCAAACCAAGTACTTGAAATATAATTAGAAATAATAAGGCATTAATTGCAAGATTAAATGATATCTTTTTTTTTCATATTTTTAGTTAAAATAAACAACTTGATAAAAGGAAACAAAAGAGTCCATTATCACTTAATTATGAGTCATTAAGATACTTAAATACTAAAAAAATGATCTATAATTAAAATAATTAATATTGATTGACATATTGTTTTGAATCTTACCTAAACTTATTAAAATATAACTCTTAAAAATAATAGAAATAAACCCTATTCTCAATATAAGGAGGCTTAAGACTAAAAAAAAGTTTAGAGATCTGAAAAACTTTAAAGCTTTTATTAATATTCAATGCTAATAATCAATACTAACAATTATTATTTAATCATATTTGATAGATCATCATCTCTTATTTATTGCCGTCTAACAATTATTATTTGATCATTTTTGCTTAAACATCATCATTTGTTCGTCAATCTTTTAACCGTCTTTGATCGATCATTGTCATCACTTTTTTATATTTCTCTAGCATTCTCTACTACAGTCATGAGAGATTAATGTCGCACTTTATAACCCATATTTTCTAATTAAGAGGAAGAGTATATCTTTGTAATCTTTATCAATATAGTGAATCATTTCACCTAGGTCCTATGATTTTTTATGTAAAAAATTTGTGACATTTGTGCTCTCATCTTCTATTTATATGTGTGAGCTTTTCGTGTAAAATTAGAACATAAAATGATTTATGTATCATCGCAAATTTTCTCAAATACATTTCACGACTCTTCCAAACATATCTACAAATAAAATTTTTGTTATGATATTTAGATACATTTTGTATCAAGATAAAGCTACTATTTTTACGTAAGTCCTAAGTTTCACCTGTCACATATCATTTTTGATGCAACTAAATTATTTGAAAAATATAATGAAATTATTAAACATTCACAAGTGCATATGAATATTGTGATGTTAAATAGCAAAGATTGCAGAGTTTGCACGATAATACAGATGTCAGTAGCATCAACAGACGACTACTGATAGGTAAATGATGAGCGAGGAGGTCGCAGACGAGAGATCTCATGAGTTTTAGTATTAGATGTATTTAGAATTAATATAATTTCATTTTAAATATTTTAAATATAGCAAAATATGACTAAGAGAAATTTTCTAAATTATTTAAATTTTTTAAAATTCATTTTTCTATCAGTTAATTGAACACCTACAAATTTAGAACTCGGAGTAGTTTAAAATAATTCCAAAAATTGATCAAAGCGCAAGGCAGTCAAATAAATACCGCAGCGAGGATTGTGATTGTGATTGTGATTGTGACTAGTACGAATCCCATCCAAGAGACGGAGTAAAAAACAACGGCCCAACAAGTTTCAGCGTCACCGCTTGGCCTTTTAACGGATAAGATCAATCTATATATTTTATTTGTTAAAATAATATGGTTTGCATTCCGTGCAAGATGCAATCCAAACTAAGTCCACCGATCACAACCATCTGATCGGATCGGACGGTGGTAAGAGAAACTATTGCCCGCCATTAAAAAAGCCGAAGAAACAAATCCATTCCGTTTATTTATCGTACGCTACTCCTCGAAGAAACAAAGCCATCTCTCTCCCCTTTTGACTGGATTTCGCTTCTGTTTCTCTTCTTTAATCTGCTCCTTCTCCCACCGAGAGGCAAATAGGATATTATCCGTTCTGCTGTGCTCAGCTCGAGATGGCTCTCCTCCGATCCTATGTAAGACCTTGATTCTTCTCTGGTGACTCGGTTGTTAGTTAGTAGGAGCTGCTTGATTGGTCTTTTATTGTGTTCGAATCGAGATCCTTTGAGTTTGGATTGGATCGATTGTCGTTGTTGGTTGTGGTCGTGCTTTGTTTTTTGTTGTGCTGGAATTAGATGTTTTCAGGGTTGTGGTGGGCCGATTTGGTCCCCTTGGCTTGGTTTTGTTAGGTGATGCGATGCTTGAATGGTGCTCTTACGTGATCAATTTTGTTCTAGAGGTTTGGGAGAAAATTAGGAGCGCTCTTATTTAGTCACATGCGTCGTTAATGGGTTTTATTTGTATCTAATTTCAGCGGTAGGGTTCATTCGGCTGTATAAATTGGATTTAGTAAATCCTGAAAATGCAGAATTAGCAAACCATTGGGGGTGTCAGGTACTAGAAGCTATCTGCTTTCAATATCTATTTTTAAACGTAGTTAAATTATGAAAATTGCCTAGGTGCAAGTAAGAAGATTTGTTACTAAATTCCTGGATCCTGAATCCTCAAATTCCTTAAATCTTATTGTTTCGAGATTAGCTGAATTCGGATTTTGGTTTGGATTTAGTAAATCTAACCAAATTTTAATTTATGAAATATGTGGTTCAAGAAATCCTCAAAATTAATGATTGGCTGGATATGATGAATCCTGCCTAATTCCTGATGAAAATGGAATAACAACAGTAAATGAGATAACTCATTTAGCAATTTGGTGGTTAGAGAATAGAAAACCTGAGTTTTTCTTTCTTTTTTTCCCCCCTTAAATGGTAGTAACGGTATTTCATGATTCGTGAGTTTGAGGGATGGTAAGGACCTCTTAATAAATTCTACACTCTGATGGATTGGAAGAAGGCCTTTACAACACACTGTATTTTTAATTCAAAAGAGTTGATGCATTGAACATTTTGTGCATGTTTACTTCAGGATTAATTCAAGAAAGATTGGTGAATTCTGATTCTATCACTTAATCCTGCCAGATCAGTCTGGATTTATGCCAAAACCATTTTGTTGGAAGGGAAAATTGTTAAAAGGTAATGCAATTATTCCGTCTTGTTTGGAAGTTAATATAGGTTAAGAAGGGATTGCAATTATTTATTCTGAGAATGTCCCAACAACTAAAGGGTTCTGAAACAAACTATTAATCTTGGATTAAACAAGTAATTTAGGCTCATTCTTATTAAGAATGTATTGCCAGGTACATTGATAACAGTACTTAGATAGGTGTTAATTATCACATCAATTATGTTGAGCCTTTGTTGAACTAAACAAATTAATAGTTCCATCAACTACTGTTCATAGTTAACTACAAATTTCTAGATAATAACATTGTGTTAATTTGCTAATTACAGTTTCTTAGGTAATAATTAGTTGCTTAGATGCTAATAATAGTTTACTGGGTTGTTAAAATAGAACAGCTATAAATTCTGATTGTGTTAGTACTATTTAGTTATTGTTACCATCTACCTACCCAATTAACACCACAAATAGTTGAGATAAGGCTAATGGTGAGGATGATGAAGCCTTTGGCTGCTATTCTAGCTGAGGCCACTCTTGTTCATATTATCTTCCTCAGACCTCAGATGCCCAGAAAATTTCCTTCATCTTCTCCTCCTCCATTGTTGTCTAATTGATGTTACATCTTCCTAAACCATATTGTATCACATTCGCTATTTTTTAAGACATATAAGAGCCTTTTGTTTAATTGAAAAATATATTAGTGTAGAAATACCGTTGGGTTGACCTTTAAAATTGATTTGACAATTGTGTATTCAACCTAACTTTTATCTCTTTTAGTGCACTCTCCCTAACAAGTAGTATTATAGTTGATGGGTCGACTAGGATCAAGTGGTTTATGTGGTTTATGGAACCTATAAGCATTGGCTATTCATAACATAGTTTAGTTTAAGTAGGCTTTGGTGTGTGGCACTTGAGGACTTTAAAAGAACTTATGTTTGAGGAGTGATGACCAAAATGATATGTACTCATCTGAGAGGAGATTGCTAAGGTACATAATAGTGTTGGGTTTAGTCCCACATTTGAAAACTGAAAATTATGTTGGTATAGAAATGCTACATGTTCGACCCTCTTCCATAGGCTTTAGGCCTTTGGGTTGAAAGTGGATTTATGTATCCGCTCAACTTTAATCTTCCGCTATCAACCCATGTAATACTATTCTCTCTCAATGTGCAATTATTACGTTAAATTTGGTATGTCATAAAATATCTTTACTGATATATTGAACACATTTTGCGAAGGATACCAAGTATGCCTTTTTATCTTATATCACATTTTCTTTTTGTGAATTTAATCTTTGCTAGCTTCTTATCCCTGGATCTCCATTGAGAATTTGTGTGGAATATCTATCCTACTATGTGTCTTAATCTTTGACAATGATTTGATTTTGAAGTTATTTTGAAATGTTATTACGATCTACTATTCAACATAAGCCTGTTGTTCCTTTATTTTTAACCTATTTGTTTGTAAGCATATCAAAGAGGACTAGATTGTGAGGAATTGTTTACTCTGTTCTTATTTGCCAAATGAACAGGCAAGGCGGATGTTCAAGTTTCTCTTAATGTTACTGTAAAGTTTGCAGTTATCTAAAAAATATTCTACTCAATCGGTACTTTTATAACCTTAAGGGAGAAAATGCTGTTAACATTTTGTTAGTCCGAAAATCATCTTATTGTTATGTTTTATTCTTCTACTTGGTATCTGAGCAACCTCTTAGTCCTATGTAGCATTATTTTTTATCGGTGAAAAGGCTTTATACGGCAAACTAACGAAAAATAGGTGAAATAGACTTGCAGTTTTTTTGTGAAATGTACGTCTTGTGTGTTTTCTTGCTCATCTTTTCTATATGCGCACTTTGTCTTTTGTTTAGTTCAAGGCATTTGTTTGAAATTTTTACTTGTGTGCTTAGCTGGAATTTTAAATCCTGTTAGATACAACAACAACAAGCCTTTATCCCACTAAATGGGGTCGACTATATGAATCCTTCGTCTCCATTGTGTCCTATTATGTGTCAAATTCTCATTTAATTCAAGTATACTGGTCATTTTTACATCTTAACCAAGTCTTTTAGGTCTACCTCTACCTTTCTTAACATAAGAAATCTAATGATCTACTCTCCAACCGGTCATCGGACGTCGATGCTTTATGTGGTCAAACCATCTAATTCTCTCTAATCTTATCTGTTAGATAAAAGTAAATATAAAATAAACTGTCTTAAATTGCTTATAACGTTTATGAGCAATGTGGCCTAAATCTTGCATATGAAGATGAAACAAGCTTCGGTTGTGCATTCATATTTTGTTTTGTGCTGCATGTCCTATTCGAGCACAAGCACTGATGCTTTCTGTTTGCCAATTTGCTACTTATGTTTCAGTCTTGCGCATCATCTGGGATCCGTGTTGCTGATCACTGCATAGACACATTCTTAGAGCTTCAAAGGAAGAGGACACATCGATATGTTATTTTCAAAATTGATGAGAAACTAAAGCAGGTTGTTGTTGAGAAGACTGGTGACACTACAGAGAGTTATGATGATTTTGTGGCCTCACTGCCTAAAAATGATTGCCGATATGCTATCTATGATTTTGACTTTGTTACTCTAGAAAATTGCCAGAAGAGCAAGATATCATTGCTTGGTAATCTCTTTCATTTTTTTGCCATATAATTTATTGTTTATAGGAAGATTTACATACATATACATGCCACACAATTCTTATGCATTTACATACTTAACACTCAAATTTTGATATTTACTTATCAAACATTTTTTTATGCTTGAAAAGGTGGAAGTGAATGGTTATGATATGTTTGATGTGATGTTAAAGATTGAGGTATTATATATATATGCAAAAATTAATGTTTTGGTGTTAGATATGTAAATACATAAGAATTATACGGTATGTATATAAATCCCACCTTGTTTTTGTTTGTGTTGTAATTTTTTTGGTGTGCTGGTTTCTTAAGATGAGTAGAAATATTGGCTGTGGACCTGCCCATCTCCTTGTGACATGAGCTTTAAACTATCATGTTGCTTTAGTTTAAAATATGGATGCATGAAGTTCTTAACTCAGGAGATTTGAAGTGTAAACTATCATCTATCGTAAGCCTAGAAGACCTAGTGTACCTTGTGATAAAGGTTCGATTTTTTCAAAGGATCTAGCGAACCTGTACTGTATTTGCCAAACAAAACTAGGAAAAATACTATGTGGTTTATCCACTTAACCTTAAACATGCTTTAGTTGGTAGTGATTGAGCATAATTACTAAATTTATGGTGGTTGCCTAATTTACCAAATATACTATGCTAGAATTCAGAAAATTGGATTTTCTAGCGACTTTTTTACTAATAACCATGGAATTGCTTGATACAGGCAGCTATATCGCATCCTCAAGAATCCAGATGCATCATATGTTAGCGTAATTTTATAAACTGTGTTCTAAAAATATAATAACCTGAAACTTGTCAATCACACTGGTTGCCTTCACTTCATCAAGAGGGTTTTCCTTATTATATGGAAAATAATAGGTATAGTACAAGTCAATATTTGAGTAATTTTATCCATAAACTTCAACCTAAAAAAGAATTTATAGTTATATTCCTAAATACTAATATTTATACATTCCTAATTAATTAAATAGATTCTATAGCAATAATTAATAAAAGGATAATTATGTCTAATCTAGCTAAGGAAGCTAATCCCTTTCATCTTAGACCAAGTTAATCCGAGCTAATATTTTTGTTGATTTTTGTGAATAATGAGTAGCATATTTGCATTTGCCATGTAGTCAGTATAACAGATGATAAAAGCTTTTACACCTGAGTAGTAATACATGTAGGTTTGCTAGTATGAGAAGATGAGATACAATACAAGTTATCATCTTGGTTATTTCCTGTATGTATGTAATTACATAATATGTTATCTATTTTAGTAAACATAGAGTTGCCTTCTTTGTGCTGGGGATGTGAAAATAGTAGAGGACAGCTTGGCCTCAAAACTAATATAAATAGCTAGAAAATTGGCGACTTTTTTTTCTAGATGCTCTTATTTCAATGTTGCTTTCTTATCAAGTTTCTTCACCATAACTCCTAATTTTTTTTGCATTGCCATGTTGATTTCATTAACTGCTTCTTCTTTTTTTTTTTACTTGGTCATTATATAAATGCATGGATTCATAGTTCATGCCCAAGGGCTCATTTGTAGAACCTAACACTGTTGTTCCTCAACCAGGTCCCCTTCCATGTCTCGAATTCGAGCCAAGATGCTTTATGCAACATCGAAGGCTCGATTCAGAGGAGAGCTAGATGGAGTCCATTACGAGGTTCAAGCAACAGATCCTACTGAGATGGACATCGAGGTTCTCAGAGACCGAGCACATTGAATCTGACTGCATAAGCTTTCCTTGGAGCCCTGTCTTTTCTGCCACTTATGAATCAGCCCCAGACCAGATTCTTCGGGCTGAGGAATGGCTGAATTCAATTTGGACAGTCTTCTAGTACAGTAGTACAGTACAGGTGCATGAAACTTTTTTTTACGCTGCTTGTATATGTATTTATTCGGTGTATTTGATGGATATGAACTGGACTATTGAACCCCTTCAAAACTGAAAGGTACTGCTCTTATTTCTACATATCTACTAAATCCAGCTATCCTTTATTTATTCTGTTTTTCTTTTCTTTTCTTTTCTTTTAAATCTGTTTGATATGGAGAGGATAGAACACTCATCATGACTTTAGTGTCTGCGGACTATGACAGCCATCATGCTGTAAAAAAATGTTCTAAAGAATAGGGGAATATTGCAAGGTTTTCTTCCTCAAAGAAATCTTTGTCGGCCAGCCATGGCTCCCCACCTTGTTGGTTTAGCCGGAGACAATGAGGGAGAAGAAAGCTGAAGTTAAGAAGGATAACAATCATCACATGTGGTCTTATTTATTAGACCTAGTGAAGTGTTAGGCATTACTAGAGGTGACTGGTGATGATTCATATCCGATGAAGGTGCATGGTGGTAGTATCTTATTAGCTTGAGAAATGTTAAATTGTTCAAATTTGGATCGTTGCAATCAAATTTGTTTAAGGTGATACTAGAACATTACTAACAAGTATGGAATAAATCTTGTTGGAGTGAGGAGAGAAAAAGGATTAGAGAGAGGCCATGGGATTTTATTATATCTTTATCAAAGAGTGTAAGGTGATGTAGTTTGAGCTAATTAGTGTATGTTAGGTTATGAAGCTCATATTTTAAATTTCTTCTTTTAATTAGGGTGTATTAATATGTAATTTAATATTAGGGTTTAAGGTGGATTAAGTTTTAGTTTATTGTGGTATCATCTATGAGTAGAGGGGGGTAACATAAGCAAGCTGAGCTCCTGTTCATGTTCAATTTTGTTTAAATTAACTTATATTTGTGATCAACTCATGCAATTAGACTCATAAAGAGTCTATTAGTGTTCGATATTGCTCAGATTTTTGGTCATGTTCAAATAAACCTAAAAAATTTGAAAAAAGTTGAGGTTAGGATTTGAACTTGGACATCATTTTGGCATGAAAAAAAGCAAACACTAAATTATACTTGATACTATGAAACTATTTCATATATGTATAATTTTTTATTTTCATCTAAAATGAGCTAAACACAATTGAGTAAAGGTGGTTCGTGTTTCGCTCGCTTGTTTAACGAACGATTTCAATATGAGCTATTTAACAATCCTAACATTAGTTGTTGGCACGAGCTTTTTTTAAAAGCCTTATCTATGAGGATTTGCTTCTTTCTCTTTATCTTATAAGCACTTTCTTTTAAAACATTCATTAATTTATTTTTCAATTCCCTTTTTTATTCTCTGATTATCATCTAATGTCAAATACACCAAATCTTTAAAGAAATAGTCTTTTCTCTAATCTAGCTCTAAGTAAAATTAAAATTATACTTAATAGGGTCCATCACGCTTATATATATTATTATGAATAGAATTAGATTATGTAAATAATTTTAATATCTGATCTGATTTTTTATCATAAATTTTCCAGTTATTATCAAATTCTATTAATCCAATGATTTTCTTAGGGAGATGCAGGCTCAACAACAACAGATCACAATTTTATCTTATTACTTCAGAGAATCATAGCACGTCATTTAGTTTGTTTTCTATCCTAAGCATACTTAGATCAAATAAAAATTATAAAAGCATAATATTATTCCAATTCATAACAAGATACAGTAGCATAACAACACACATGAGTACAATAAGCAGCATATACTTACAGACATAGATCAGCGAGAAAATAAATTTTAACTTAGATTGTTATTATAATTTTGTCATCGAATAAGTCATTTAGTAGGGATCGAATCAGCTATTTTATCTTTTATAAAGGAAATAATTGTCTTATTATATATCATAATAATAAAATGTTTATTTAAAAAATATTTTAAATTTTTTAATTATTTTTTTAATACTTAAAAGTTCTTTTTCATTAATATAATAATTTTATTTTATTGGAGTATAGGTTCCTGAGGCATATCTGCATAAAATTTCTTTATTATTTCGTTTAGTTTTTAAGATAGCACCCAAATATGTTTTTGAACTATCGTTTTCAATAACTAATTTTTTTCTATTATTGAGAAGATATAATTTAGGAAGATTTTTACAAGCTAACTTAATATTTTGTAAGATATTTTTATCATCTTTGTCTCAATTTTTAAGGCATATTTTTTCTAATTTTCAATTGTAGAGGGGCTCTTAAAGTTGCTAAATTTTTAATAAAAGTTTTAGTATAATTAATACATCCTAAAAATCTTTGTAATTCCTTTTTATTGTTAATAGTGAAAAATTGATCAATTTTTTATATAATATGATCTTGTAATTCAATGACTCATTGATCTATTTTCAAACCTAAAAATTTTATATTCCTAGTTACAATGATTATTTTTTCTTTCTTAAAGTAATACCATGTTTATAAGCTTTTTTGTGAAAGTGTTAAATGGTTTAAGTGCAGAGGTAGAATATTGCTAAAAATAAGAATACCGTTAACATATATTAAGGCAAAAGTACTAAATTCAGCAAAGAAATAATTCATACGTCTTTGAAATATTTGTGGTGTATTTTTTAGACTAAAAGTCATTACATTCCATTGACAGTATCCTTGTGGTGTACTAAATGCAGTAAATTCTTTACTATCATCAGATCTTGATTGCCAAAAGTCGATTTGCTCAAATTTAAAAAACTATTTAGCATTTTTTTATTTGATTGATTAAGACTTCTTTGTTATATAAAAGTAGCCATCAAATTTAGTATTATCACTTAATTTTTTATAATTAATCATCATTTTGACTTTTCCTCGTACTTGTTCAGCATGATTTCTAACAAGAAAGGCAGGGCTACTATGTGAACTATTACTTGATTCTATTAGGTGAAGTTGTAAAAGTTCAGATATTTGTGATTTAAATTCTAATTTATCATCAATAGTGTATTTCATTGATCTTACCCGAATGATAAGAGTAGGATTAATTGGTTCTATGCGTGCAGTCGGTTCATCTTTTGCCCAAAATTGAAGTGGGTTTTTTGAAAATGTTTTAGAAAACAAGGTTTTAACAAAATGTTGTAATTATTGAAGTTTGTCGAAATCTGTAGAAATGAATAAATAACAAGAAAAATGTTGTGTAGAAAAATGATTTTGGATGATTGTATCTAAATCACCACGTTGGCTGCAAAAAATGAGGGGTGTGAAGGATCATGGAAGGTGGGTTGAGACACAAAGGGACTCGAAAGAGTATGTTTACACGGAGTAATTAATTCGAGATGGTTAGTGTATTGAGTGAAGGAATACATTGATTTAAAAAAATTATTTCCAAGGATGAAATCGGGACTAGAATGCTGCATCTTTGTTACTCAGAATATATACTTTTTAGGTCTGAAAATAAATCAAGGAGCCATTGAATTACAAGCCCATATTCTACAAAAAAAATGATTAATTTTCTACTATTAACAATCAGAAATAATTATAAAAATTTTTAGGATGTATTAATTATACTGAAGTTTTTATTAAAAATTTAGCAACTTTAAGAGCCCCTCTACAAATAAAACTTAGAAAAAATATGGCCTACAATTAGGACAAAGATGATGAAAGTATCTTATTAAGTTAGCTTGTAAACATCTTCCTAAATTTAATCTTCTCAATAATAGAGAAAAATTAGTTATTGAAGCCGACATTTCAAAAACATGTTGGGGTGTTATCTTAAAAGCTAAACGAAATGATAAAGGAATTTTATTCAGATATGTCTCAGAAACTTATACTTTAACAGAACAAAATTATCATATTAATGAAAAAGAATTTTTAACTATTAGAAAAGTAATTAAAAATTTTAAAATATTTTTAAATAAGCATTTTATTATTATGGCAAATAATAAGATAGTCATTTTCTTTATAAAAGGCAAAATAGTTGATTCTCTCTAATAAACTATTTATTTGATGGCAAAGTTGATTTTCTACATATAATTTTGATTTAGAATATATTGAAGGAAAAAATAATTGTCTTGCTGATATTCTAACTCGAGAATTTTGCAGGATATTAGTACAGAGCAAGAAATAGAATTACACTACGACAAATTACCAGATACTATGGATCTTGATATAGCTTCAGACAAAAATTCAACCAAGTCTGACAAGCATCTTATCAATAATTACCTCCAAGTACTCGAGTTTCAAATATGAAAATTGGAATGTGAAATATCGTATGGAAATAAAGTATTAATTGAATTACAGAAAGTCAAGGAATATCTCGCTAGTGAATTAGACGAAGAGGATTTACCCTCTGTCTCTCAATTATGCACTATGTGCAAAATACAATACTATAATTCTTCTGAGAATATCAGCCTAACTAAAAAAGATAGCTGAATCGAGCAAACTACAAATACATATTCAGTAGTTCTTCTCAAAGAAAAAAGCAGAAAAATATACTTGAAATAGCAGAAGAATGGCAAGAATTCTCCTTATTTCAAGAGCGAATTAAACCATAAATATATTTTCACTCTCAAGGAAATATAAATGTAGCATATATTTATGGAGATAAAGATTCTAAAATACTCCAAGAATTATATTTCAATGAATTACTTAAGTTGATATATCTTGAAAATAGCGTTCTATTAAGTAAACTATCTAAAATGTTTATTGAAGCAATTGAAATATTTCAATCTATTTTAAAGCATTGAATATATATATATATATATATATATATATATATATATATATATATATATATATATATATATATATATATATATATATATATCAAGCTATCTCAAAATGTCCCGAATTAATTGAAGGAATCGTTACAATTATTCAACTTAGAATTAGTAGCGAGCCATTCTACTCAAAGTACATGGAAAATATGAAATTTTCAAAACGAAATAAAGATGAACTTTATCAGTTACGGATCGAGACCAAGAAAATAGATTCAGCAAACATATGGGTGTATCACTGCTCAAATAATTTGTTCATCTATAGTCATTGCAAGCATAGTACAATGAAGATACATGAAGTAATGTATCTAAAATTGACCAACATATTGTTGAAAAATATGGTACAAGCTAGTGCTGAAATAAAAGAACAATTTTGCAAAAAGAAAGATTACATAGCTGCATTTTTTGTAAAAATAAGAATTCATTACAAGCAGTGAAAGAAAAATTAGAATCCAAGTTTCTGGATAATTAAAATGTCAGCCATGACGTCAAAATTAAATTAACGCAAGGACATCACATAATGACATCGACTTTCACGTAATTATTAAACGTACATTTTCTCATCTATAAATGAAAAGGCAGAAGAAGTAAGAAGGCATTCAGACTTAGAGGAAGAACATAGAGAGAGAGAGAGGTTGTGCTTAGGGGAGGAAATGAACTAAATATTGTGTTGTGATTCTCTGAAGTAATCAGATAAGATTGTGGCCAATTGTTGAGCCTGCATCCCTCCAAGAAAACCACTGTATTAGAAGAATTTGATAAGAACCAAAGAATTTATGGTCAAAAATTAAGTCAGATAAAAAATTATTTGCATAATCTAATTCTATTCATAATAATATATAAAAATGTGATGGACCCTATTAGGTATAAATTCAGTTTTATTTAGAACTAGATTAGAGAGAACATTATTTCTTTATGGATTCATATTTTGAGTCTATTAGAACTAAACTTCTTAATATTAAAAATGAATTAAAAATTTTTAAAAACTTAATAAAACCAAACAAAACTATACAAATTATCATGTAGAGACCTCCGAAAAAATAGTATGCATCATTGAAGTAATGATATATATATATATATATATATATATATGACTCCAATATCTTCATTGAAATTTGCCAACAACTCTTGCAAAACTTTTTCTTTAATCTTACATATTAAGAAAACCAATGACTTTTATTGGTATTAGAGTTTTATTGATTGATGGCACACCAAGGGGAGGAGGGAGTGAATTGATGCTTTAAAAAAACTTGTGCAAATGATTTATCATAGAAGAACATGAAATTAAACCAAATAAAAATGAATATAAGAATATTATATAGGTAAATTTAACTGTGGTTTAATTTAAGGGATACCATAATTTTTTTTTGCATATCATTCTTGAGATCACATAATCGATTAATGTTGTAGACTTCCTTAGATGGAAGAAAACTTCTACCTTTTTATTGCTTTTAAGCCTTAACATGAGGAAGATGAGGGGTGGGAGATTAAAGGAATTACTCTAAGGGTATATTGGTTATTTTGCTATCACATAAGACTCAAAAATATCATGTGAAATCACATGAACCACATTTAATGATGAAAACTTAGCAAATATTGTTCATGGGGGACCAACTTGACTGCCAAAAAATCAATTCAAGGCACCTTCAAAGAAATTTGATGTTTGTTAAAAAAAAATATTATAAGGTATTTATACAATAATTGTCAATTAATTATTTATAGTGCAAAATTATTCTCTAAACTTTTATTTATTGCATGATAAAATTAAGTCTTCAAACACTTTTGAATTGAAATACTTGCAATATTATTATATATACTTTTCTTTATTTTTAATATGTTATGGACCTCCCTCGTAATTTCAAATTATATCTGGTGGTCAAATGTAAATACAAGAAAGAAAAGGGATATTTACATACATAACACATAATTCTTATCTATTTACATATCTAATACCTAAATTTTTATTTTTACTTAAATAACACCTAAATTTTTATCATTACATCAAAAATAACACTGATTATTTTTTCAAAATGAAATACACTTTTTTATGCATAGAAAAAATATTATTTTTATAAATATTAAAATTTAAATGTTAAATATATAAATGCATAAGTTTTGCTATATATATATATATATATATAAATTTTGAAAGATAATTGATTTATAAGTAAATATAATTCAGATATCAATAATTAAATTGTCCCAAGAGTATATAAAGTTAAATCTTAAGAAAATACAAATTTATTATTAAATATTGAAGCAATTTTTTTAGAAGATTTACATACATATAAAACTCAAATATGCTAAGAAATTTGAAGAGCAATGATATAACTACAGCGGCGAAACTGCATTTTACGAAATATACATGAAAAAATTATAATTTTCAATCTGAAAGTTGTAATTTATTTTTTTAATAAAAAATTGTATATTCATCATAGTTTATTCATAAAGTATCTTCTTCAAAAATTTATTTAGCTACTTTTTCATATAACTACAAATAGACCTTAAATAGAGTACTAAACCTCTCAATTACCCATTCCATCAAATGAAAGCGAGACGATGGACAATCTAGCAGAGCTCTTCTACAAGGCAACAAAATCTGCCAGTCTCGGCCAAGTGCGAGAACTCCTATAAATCTTCTGTAGTGTTGTTGGATCTTTGGATTGCCATCTCTCTCCTGCTGGCTCGCCACCTACATTCGGCTCAATTTCAATTCCAACCGATGGAGCTATGATCATCTCGGCCATCTCCATCATGGACATGGGAAGCATCAACACACTATCTTTTCAGTCCTTGAGGGCCACCTAGGCAATCGAGTAAGCATTCTCCGATAATGGATCACCTGTAAGAGCAATAACTCCATTCTTAAACTGTTGTTTAGGATTTATTCAAGAGTCACCAGAACTTTTTGGCCTTCTCCCAAAGCTCCGGCTACCACTAATTCGAGATATTGTAGCAAGAAATGATCACCGGTCATCTACAATTTGATGTCCAGACTCATTTACGAATGAATGCTAGTATCTACGATCCCATCTCCATGGGTAATCATCTCCACCTCAACTCCAGTGGTTTGGCCCCATGATCGACGAACCTCTATAATATCAATCGTAACCGCACTCTGAACTTGTTCAAGATTTATCCAAGAGTCACTAATAAGGCTGAGATTTATTCAAGAGTCACTAAGCCCGTTTGAGACAGCTACAACCGCGTTTACTATAGAAGAAGTTACAGAAATTATTATTATTAAAATTGGCCTATTTAAAAAACTCAATTGAGAATCTATCTTCGTTTTCATGTATAAAATAATAAATTGTCATTATATGTTGAATAATATGAAGTAGAATGAAGAAAAATAAAATAACTCATATTTGATATAATCATAAATCTACTAAATTATATTAAAAGATTATATATCACCTAATAAATAACATTAATATTAAAATTATAAGTGCAATAACTAAAAAATATTAAGCTTATTATTTTGTTGTTCAAATCATTTAAAAAAAATTTCTCCAATGCTACCCTCCAAGTATGTTTACTATATTAAGTGTCATCCTCTTATTGTCAACCATCTGAAATAGTTACAATCATCACATATTTTATTTTTATGATACTTATAAAATCTTCTACCATAATTTTCTTCTCTACATAAAATGAATACATAATATTAAAAAATCACAATAGCAATAAGCAGCTCCAGAGATAGTTGAGACCTTTGAACTCATATTTCCTGAAATAAATTTGTATTAACAATAAAAAAATTAATATGTGAATAGTAACATTGTAGAATAATTCAAAAATGATAACTAAGCCGAAATGTTAAGCTTATGAAATTATTAGCACAACAATGATAATTAGTTTCAATTGGCATGAAGATATGAATCAATTACAAATATTAATTACTTAATCTAATCATTAATTAAAATATTTGTAATTTACTCTCATAACTCTTTCATCTCCTCAACTCTTTCTCTATGTTATGCCTCAAATTTTATTGTGTGTTGACATATTTCTATCATTGACTGGTCCATTCGATATTCAAATACTTCAGGTGACACAAATGATTGATCATCATCTACAATGTCAATTCAACGAAGTGCATGATTTGACATATATAATTATATAGTCATTATAGTCACAACTATTTTAACTTATTTTTTAAATGAATATGCTATCATATCTCGTAGAATAACTCATTTCTTCTTCCATACTCCAAACTCTCGCTCAAATTATACCACAACGATGAGTGTTGTTTATTAAATAATTATTTTCTTCTCCTAATAACTTGGTTGCTCCTTTTGAAATCAAGGATATGATATATTGTTTCTAGAAAATGCTTGGAACCCTCATATTGGATAACCAAAGACCAAAAAGATAGTATTTTTTGATTGAATTTCTAATGATGAGCTCCAATAACTACTTGTTGTAATAAATAAATGATTCAATACAATAATACCTAGAGGAGGCATTGAAAATTTATTTTCTCTGTGTTGTATGTCAATCTTGAATATGCGACTATCGTATACACTTTCTTGCCATCCAGTCATTAAAAAAGTGAAGCATATATTAGCATCGCATATTGCCACTATTTAGTCTGGGTAAGCGAGCAACATCGACCAATATATATTACATTATCACTTGCAGGCACATGGGCATCTATATGTATCTCGTTAATTGCTCCAATGCAATTCTATATCAGTGTTTGATACAAAATTAGATGAAAATTATAAATGACTATTGAAACATAAACTTAAAAATGAATTTCACCTTGAAATATGGCATATATCGACAATCTTATGATATCTAATCTGATATATTCTGAAAATTTGAATATATCGACTTTATAATTTTAGTTGATAAATACGCCAAAGCATCAAGACCAATAGAGAAATATCTACTTATAGTTTCATTCACAAGTCACCCTGATTGATTCATAATGTGAAAATATATATGTTCATATAGCCAACACTTCTAGTTGTAGAAGATCCACTAATCTATGAAAACTTTTAACTATGTAATAGATCAAAAAATTATTTACATACAAAAAACATGTTATGAAATCACTGACCTAAAAGTAACTCATTTATCCATTTTTTTTCCAACAAATTTTGAGACCATACATTAAATTTTGCAAATATAAGACTCATAATATTCATTTATTAGGCATATAGAATCAATAATAGCGATCTTATATTAATCTTCATCATCACTTTCTATAACTGCAAGCAATAAATAATACAATCTTAACATCAAACTTTGAAACAAAATCACTGAGCAAGACATCATTTTTTAAAAGTGATAGCCACTTCAACTTTAGACATTGATTATAACTCACCAAGAAAAACATTATATAATAATGATAGCAAAAGTAGATATGATATAAATACTATCAATTTCTAAAAAGTTTAGGACATATACTAATACATCATAATCATAAAAGTTAAATATCACATTTTTCAAAATAATAACGAATAAAATAAACTCTTCGTTCAGTGTCATTGCCATAAAGATCTCGCTTGTTCGCATCTTAAGCAACTTCGTTGAGTATAGATAAAGTGAAATATCTTTGAAAACTTCAATAATATGATCTAACTGAATGATTGCCTCAAAAAGTGATGGTGATTGGCTTATTCGCTCTAGATATCATACTGGTGCATACAATAACTAATTGAGGGAATTGATTTTGGAGAAATCCAACACCTTTCTTTTTCCTAAGATCTATAAGCCTTAGAGATTGTGTGCGCCTAGAATGACCAAATTCAATATGGGAATCTATGGCATATGATGATTCAACAATTAAATCAATTGAACTAACTCTTTACTCAGAATTATTTTGTTCATGTACATTATCATCAACTTCATGATTTGAAGTACAGGAATGGACACCTGTAGTAACTACACCATTGAACATTAGATATAACTTCTCCTCAATTTCAATGTCTATGCCACAATATCTAAATTTGTTGGCATTTGGCACTGCCTACAATTCAACATAAGAGTTATATATTATGACCACATGAACTTTTTGTAAAGTAAATAGAAGGTACAAGTGTGTATAGAATTTCACCTGTATCTTCTCTCGCCACCAATCATCTGATGCGTCAATGGTCTGCTTTCTTTGAGCACATCCCACACTAATTGATCCTTGTTTCAACTCCTACAATTTCTAATTCTTCTTCATTTGATTCTATTTATTTTTAAATTGTGTCCTGTTATAGTCCCTTCCAATTCTCTCCTTAAAATGTTTTGTAAAATTCTCTCTTTATTAAAATAGGTTGTTGGTCTATTATCTAATTCTA
The DNA here is from genome assembly GCA_021442155.1 of Cymbidium sinense. NCBI lineage: Eukaryota > Viridiplantae > Streptophyta > Magnoliopsida > Asparagales > Orchidaceae > Cymbidium > Cymbidium sinense. The sequence continues at coordinate 211,550 of JAKCPB010000885.1, forward strand.
TCTCTTTCAGACAAAAATCACAATAAATTATTTTCACATCTTTCCCCCATGTAGCACTTGCTTTGCCTTCCCTTGGGTGTCTCATTAAAAGCTCTCATTATTATCTCCCAACATCGATTTGTGCAAGCATTTATTTATGTTATATAAGTAAGAGATAAATCATAAATAATTGTCAACTTAAAAACTTTTGTTTATGTAAGAGAAGCAAGAGATTTGAGGTATGTGGGTATCTAATCTCTCAAAAAAAAACTACAATCTATTATTTAAATTTGTATTAGCAATAAGATAAGAAGAGGCAACAAAACAAAATCAAAATAAAAAAATAAACATCTCGAAGGTTATATAATTTAGCAAGCACACTTTAAAAAGTATAATATGACTATAGGAAATGGCATGGACAATAAAGTACGAAGTTACCAAACTGAACATACAAACCAAACCATATCCCCATTGAAAGGTTATATACATGTGATAGATGTCTACATTCGGAATCATTGACAAAAGTACTAATAGTTTTGTTATCAAGAATTAAAATATTTTTCACATAATTACTCTATTAGCTTGAAATTTATAATCAAAACCTATATTACCACTTATTTACATTGGATGAGTAACAAAAATCAATATATAAAGTGCAGGTTTTCATAGTTATAGTGCCATTTATTTGCATGGTTTAGTGTGATTACTCTTTATGTCACTACAAAGTAAAGATCATTTGATTAGTTTTAAATTTTGTTTCGGTTATTGTTTATTTTGGTCATTTATTAGTGTGTGGGCCACTATTTAGTCATTTTACCATGGGTATAAGCTATAGGGCTGCATTATTGATACATGTAAATATTTGAGATATACAATAGAAGCTGAGATTAAAGCTCTATCATTTATCTCTCATCTTCTGTTTTCTTTACTCTTTTCTTTCATTTATGTGCAGCTCACCCTTACTTGCAGCTCTCCAGCTCTCTTCACTCTACAGCTAAACCTCCCTTTAATACCCAAAATCATAAACCATCTCCTCCCACTCCACCCTATGTTAATCTTCTACTGATGAAACATTGACAATACTGCAAATCCCTGCAACTAATTCAAGCTTTAGCATAGTTAAGCTCATTATGACTCCTAACTATACAATGCGAACTGACATCATCATGAACTATCCACAACAAAGGACATCAGGCTGCCAGTCAAGTCCTCGTTCAAGTAAAAATAAACCACCCATAACATTAATCCCTCAAGCCTAACAAGATAACCCATTTGCATAAAGTAAACAAGACAGACGTTACAATGCTACATCGGACTAGCCAACTTTGACAAGCAAGTAGTGTTTCTCTGTGCATCACATTAAAGCTTGGCATAATTAATTAGGGCTAAGGCTCATCTAAACTCCTCCATATGAAGAAAAATTGAGAACGAGATTGCCAAAGATGAGAAAAGCAAAAAAATAAAGTGAACCTAAATTGGTGAGGAAGTATACCTGCAAGAAGCACGATGAGATTAAAAAAAAAAAGGAACAGTAGCAACTGTTGTAATCGAAGGCATGAGGGGGGGGCGGGTTTCGAAGGTTAGAAACTTAGAATGTGCGTTGGGGATATAGGCGGAGTGGTATTTTAAAAAATAAAAAATATAAACTGCGGGGCCGCGAAAAGAATCCTCGAGTCGCAGCTTCGCGGCCACTATGCCTCAAATTCGCGAACCGTGGGACAAAAGCTACAAATCAAATTAAATAGGGCAGCTAGTTTAGCTCAAAATTAAAAATCAAATTAAATTTGGGATCAGATCAAGATTAGATCAAATATATTGTCGACTATAAATCAGATCAAATTAATTTAAAATCTAATCAAATTATTATTATTAAATATATTTTAAATATATATATAATATTTATAAATTTATAATAATAAAATTATTTCTAAAATTAAATATATTAATCTTTTAAAATGAACATAATTTATTTATAAATATAAGCATTATCTTGATGTAATATATTTGAAAGTCATATCTTCTTTTAGTTCATACACTCAAATTAATTTTTTAAATAAATTTTTAATAATCATTTTATTGAGTTTTGAGCTGGATTTTTCAAAGTGAACAAACTCTATTTAATTTCAAGCTAAAATAAAATGAAAAAGCTCAATTTGATTGAGCTCTAAATTGATTGTGAGCCACAAGCCGATCTTGAGCCACTCAAAAATCTATCATGTCAATCTTGAGCCACTTGAAAATCTATCGATCCAATCTCGAGCCAACCTTAGATTGGCTTGAAATCGGCTTGTTAATAGCCCTAGTAACCAAAACATTTTGTCCTTCCCCCCAAAGCTTAAGCTACCACTAAATTGATTGACATTTATTTATTTATGTTATTTTTTGAAAGTGGAGCTCTAATAATAACTTAAGAATACTTTAATGCTTAATGTGTGATTCGAACTTGAATCTTCTTGTCATAGATAAAACTCTCTACTAACTTTTCCACAAGTTAATAACATAAATAAATAAATATCAATCATCCCCATCTACTAACTAGCTTTATTGGGCTTTACCACCACCACCATGGCGGCGACCTAGTCATCCTTTAATAGTGCAATTGGGTTTGATCTATTTTGAAATAAAAAAATCACATCTATTTTTAAGAAAATCTCTTTTTTTTTTTAAATGTTTGAAGACAATAAAAGGTTAATGGTTGTAAGTAGTGAATTTGAAGTTCATAGGAAGATGCATCTCTATAATCTTGGAATTTACTATTTCATTTTATTACATTTTATCTTTTATTACAAATAAATAGTTATAATTTATATGCTCGAGCCAATTATATGAACCTAATTAACTTTAGTGATATCAAATCAGTTAAAGAGGGTTTCAAAAATAAAATAAATAACTTAGATTCAAATCATCGTAGAAAAATTTACATTGAAAAGTTTAGGGTTTTATTTGAACTCCTGAAAGGTATTTTGTATTAGTTGATTAACTTATATTTTTTTTATTTAAGTGAAGGCTTGAAAATTCTTTTAAAGCCTCTTTTATAAACATATTTTTAATACATTATAGCAAGCATTCATGACATATTTAAATTAAAATTATAAAAAAAAATTTGTACTTTGATTCTTTCAAAGCATCATTTTGCATATATATGTTCCCAAATCTATTAGCTTCAGAAAGGCGTGACAAGAAATTCAATAGAATGCAAGACCTAATCATGAAGTTAGCTACTCACAAGTTCAAGCCTTGTACATTTGAACTCAAACTCCACCCTAAATTCCCTAAACTATTGACCTAATAACTTAGGAGAAGAGTTTATAAAAAATCATAGAATTAACAATCCACTAAAAAGGGGATAAATTAAAAATCTCGTCAAAAATAAAAATTATAGCTATAATGAAGACTAAGGTAGAGGTCCCAACCTATGGTGACATCCATGACCTTAATAGGTTTTTAAATTCGTTCACCAAAATAGATGAATTCCTTGATCAATATTAAATGGATAGTTATTGCTAAAATCAAATTAAACAATCATACCAAAAATCTATTGGAATAACATTATAGTGGACGAAGAGAGACTAGGGAAAACTTCACTAACTAGGGTTAAAATGAAGTAAATGACTTTGTCTAAATATTGTCCTAAGAATCATTAAAAAGATTGCATGACAAGTAATTACTTTAAAGCAAGATAACATGCAAATGGTTGATTCAGATTGGTTGTTAACAAATAAATTGATAATTAATTTAAGGAGTGACATAAAAATAAAATAAAATAAAAGCATAAGATCTAAAGAAAATTATAAGATACTTTTTATTATGCTTTACCTCTTAAAAAAGTAAAAAATCATCTACTTTTAAATCTAAGGGTTATCCATTTACCTTCAAACTTACATTTTAGACTTAGAAGTTCACCTTTAATGTTGCACCTACTAAGTCAAATCTTGAGTCTACTTCTAAGAACACAAATGATATATATTTTTTACTTTAAATGCCCTAAAAGGAGCACATGCAAACATCAATATAAACCAAACAATTTATTCTTAAATGAGGCAGAAGATGAAGTGGAGGTTGAGGTTGAGGATATATATATATATATATATATATGAACATATTTGTTTAATGAAGATATAAAACACCCTATAGAAGGCCAAGTGAGTTTTATGAGATGTATAATAGTGGCTAGGGATAAAGATTGAAGTAGAAGAATTATTTTTATCATGTATATTATGGGTGAGAAGAAAAATTGCAAATTGGTTTTGAAGGGGTATTATAAATATGTTATCTATCCATGCACAATTAAGAGTTAACTTAAAACTAGAACCTCATACTGAACTATTTCATGTGAGTTGGATAAGTAACTCTTTTTACCAATCACATATAAATGTTTAATGTCTATTAATATAAGTAGTTATGAGGATGCATCCTAAATTATATTTGGTGTGATGCCTTACCCATGGACTTAGCACATAGTTTATTAAGTAAACCTTGATTTTCTAATCTAAATTTGATTCATTATTGATAGGAGAATATATGCATTTAAATATAAAAATAATACTATAAAATTATTACTAGTAAATCTGATGAACAAGCAAGCAATTACTCCACACAAGCCTAGTTTTAAAATTCAACTAAAGCTAAGAACGAAGAAAAAAATACAAACCTTAACTTGGTGTTAATATCATCCCCTACTATTAGGGAGAGTACATAAAATCCCACTATTGAGAGTCTTATACATTTATTATCACCTGTAGACAATTATTTTGAAAGGTAACATTTGGAGGGAGTTTTTGAACCCACATCATTTTACTTACCCCATGGGAGATTAATCATTCCCGATTTAATTCAATATTATATACTTAATGTAGTCTCTTCTTTATGTGGTGATTTTCACCCTAAGGACTTACTAGATGGATTGCCCCTCATAAGAGACATTCAACATGTTATTGATATTATTTTGATTCTCAGTTACTAAATTTACTCCACTATTGAATAAACACCCTATATAATATGCTGACCTTAAAAGATAAGTTGATGAAATAATGATACAAGCCTTTATTTAAATAAGTTTAAGTCCATGTGTAGATATAGATTTTTAATTCATCAATTGGATGACATGCTTGATATTGTTGTAAATTCTAGCTATTTTTTCAAATATATTTGAAAAATAAATACCATCAAATTAAGATCAGGTCATTAGATGAATGTGAGATGACCTTCAAAATACTAGATGAACTTTATGAATGGCTAGTCACATGATTTGGTTTATCTAATACCCCTAGCACTTTTCTAAGATTAATGAACATAGTCTACAACATTTTGTTAGAAAATTTTGTATAGTGTATTTTAATAATATTCTTTTTTAGTCCCGATAAAATGGTGCACTTGGATAATTTAAGATTAGTTTTGATAAGACTTAAAAATGCTAAGATTTACATCAATCTTAAGACATGATTTATTAGTCAAACTAAAGTCACATTTTTTATTTATTTATAATGTCTACTGGTGGATTAAAAGTATATCATATAAAAATAAAGACATCTTATATTGACCAAACTCTAGGAGTTTTACAAATATTCAAAGCTTTCATAGCTTAATTACCTTCTATAGAATGTTTATTACAAATTTAACATGGCTTTAGATCATATCTGATATTTTAAAGAGAAACAAATTTATTTGAGATTCATTAACTCAAAAAAAAATCATAGGATAGATAAAAGTTCTCATGACTTCATCTTTATTTTTCAAGTCTTGATTTTAAAAAGAAATTTGAGGTCACTTGTGATGCTCTTAGTGTAGGTATATGAGGATACTTTCTCAAGATCTAATAGTCTTAACTAATGAGAAGTTGAATCATACAAAATAAAGATATTTTTGATAATAGAATTTTATGCTATCATTCAGCCTTCAAACATTGAAAGCATTACTTGTTTCATAGGGAGTTTATACTTAAGACAAGCCACCATGATTTTAAATTTATAAACACTCAAATATAGTTAAATCACAAACAAGTAAAATAAGTAAAATACTTTCACAACGTTACCTTTGTGCTTAAACATAAACCTAAAATAGAAAATAATCCTACAAATACTATTTAAGGATTTTTTTTAGAGATTGCTTCTTTAGATTTTCAAAATTTTATATTAAACATATTTAAGGATGACTATCACTTCTATTTCAACTTTAATTTGATATATTTAGAGTTTTCCTAAAGTGTTTTATCTTTATACAACTTATGTGCTAATTATATGGTCATTGATGAATATTTTTATTAAAATAGGTTATGCTTTCTAGAACTTTTATAAAGATATTCCTTATCATTAAGTTACATTTTGGGGAATTAACATAATATTTTGACAAGTTTAGAACTATGCACATGTTAATACTTCAATTTTTTTGGCCCTCATTGAGTTGAGAAGGTAGTAACCCAATGTTACACATATAGGCATGCCAAAAGTATAAAACAAAAATTAGAAAATTATTACTCTTCTTTTATTCTATTTAGACCTTTGAAGGATATATCTATTTATGTTGTGTTTGAGCTACCTAATACCTCAAGAAAATATGATAGTTTTGTCAATGTGATAGACCGCTTCTCTAAAATAACTCACTTATTATCATTTTCAAAATCGAATCATGCATTTCATATAGCAATGCTATTTTTTTAAAGAGATTGCCAAACTTCATGGGCTTCCTTTTATAAATATTTAAAATAGGAATGCTGATTTCTTGACATATTTTTGAAAATATTATGAAAATTAATGGGCACTACATTAAAATTCTCTTCAACACTCACTCTCAAAACTAATGGTAAAATAGTGGCACTTGTTAATATCATTTTGGAATGAGAAAGCTCAATCTAAAATAATTTAATCTTTCTATTAACCCTATTATTAGACATAAGAGGATTAATATGACCAAAATAGTTTAAATTCTCTAAAAATTATCAAAATACCTCTCAAATCAAAATGCTCCATAAGTTAAAATTAATCTCCCTTAAGTCCAACATGGCTCCAAAACATTTTAAGCCATTTGGATTAGTTTGACTATGATCAATTCACATTCACCGATGGCTCAATTAGACCCAATTCAATATAAATTTAAAATTAAACAATAAATTCACCTCCAGATTACTTACGAACATTCCTTAGATCATTTAGGAGTTCTTTAAACTAGTTGACTAGGCATAATCAAGTCAAACCTAGATAACACAATAGAGCTCGTATATTAAAATATTTAACTTTCTTTAAGATTTGATTTATAGCAAATTCAATCATCATGAAAAACATTGAGAAACATACTTAAAATTGAATTAGATAGCCCAACCCATTGAATTAAATTCGTTGACCTGAATAACTTGTTATGGACTAATATAACAAAACTTAAATGCAATTTAAATCAAATTAATTTAGCCAATTTATAAGAGTATAAAAAATCTTTGAAGTAAATTTGAGCGCAATTAAACTCAACAATTAAAAATCTTAATGGTCCATTAATGACCCAAAGGGATATTTGGATTTAAAGAGAATCTATTGATGTGAAGTGGTTGACCTCTTCACTAATTTTAAATTTTATTATCCAAAACTAAAATTTAAATATAAATAAGCCTAAATTTTTTAAATGGTTTATTAACCCATTAAAGGGTTATGTTAAATCTAGATTATGAAAATAACAATCAATTAAGATTGAGTTTGATTAAAATTTTTATATGGCACCAAACCAACTAATTGAACGAATTCAAAATTTGAAGAGATTTATATTGAAGTTTAAATGGTTTAATTAGCTCAATATAACTCATTAAAATCATATTGAAACAAATCAACTAAAGTCTTCCTAAACAATCCATTAATCTGATAACAACATATGGGAGCTTTGATGTATTAAAATTAAGTTAAATCATGATTAAAATGGTTTAAACATTATCAACAAGCATCTAAATCAAATTTAGATTCAAATGAATATAATTAAGCTTCAATTAGCACAACGATCTTCTTTTGACTTTTTAAATTTTATTTAAGTAAAAGATGAGTAGAATAAATCTAATAATTATCAAATTCAATCAAAATTTAGCTAAGTTTTGATTCAAACTAGCCATCTTAAGAAATTGAACTTAATTGAGCTCAAATTACAAAAGCTTATACACATTATTAATAGTTTAAACTCATTAAACTTGATTCATTTAAAATTATAATTTGGTTATTGATTAAGCCTAAACATTAATTCATTTCCATTATGCTAGTCCAACTTAGATTGATACAAATCAAATCAACCTGAGAAATTACAATAGTTTAATTAGCTCATTAATCCATAACTAAGGTTAATAACTTTATGAGAAGTTCTTCTTAATGTTCTTCTTAATGTTCTAAATAAGAGAAATTTTTTGTAAATTTTAAAACAATTTTTATATTTTTTCTTAAATTTTCTATCTTGGAAATAATTTAAAATTTTACTAAAATTTTAAATTAAATTAGAATAATTTTGAATTTTCATGAAAAACATACATTGATATTCTCGATCACACTAAAATTTAGAAGTTATTTTATACATTTTTTTAAATTTTGTTAAAAAAATATAAATGTTATTTTAAATCAACTTAAAATTCATAAATTTTATCTAGAATAGATTTTAAGTTATTATAAAAATATATCCCCAATCAAATGTGGGATATATTTTATGATAATTAGATGCCTAGGTGACTATTCGCTTATGTTGGTCCTCACTTGCCTACCTTAAACCACTCAAATTTGAATCAAGTGATATTCAAATAAAATTATTTAAATTATTAATCACCTAAATATAGTTCATCTCTATTTAACTATTGGGGTAGAACCAGAATGTGAGTTTGACCCAGGACAAAGGTTTGTGAGGAACTTGTTCGGGTAAATATTGATGGGATTGACAACATGTGAAGAAGAGATTTTGTACAAGTCATTGGGGGATCATATAGATAAGATTGACGACTTATGAAAGAGAAGATGAGTTTGTGTGCAAGAAATGGAACCTTGAGACAAAGGTTCAAACTAGACACCATGATTGAAATAATGAGGGTTCTAATGAACCCCAATAATTATGAAAAATTGTAAGCTCAAACTACAAATTTGAAAAATCAAAATTAAATCTATGTTCAAATCTATTCAAATTTGAATAGGTCAAAATTTGGAGGGCTTCATTTTTATAAGCACTAAAGGGTTGTTTATTAAGCATAAAATGAATATTGAGTAAAAAGAATATAATACATTAAAAATATTTTTTAGCTATTTGATTGTATACACATGTAAAAGATTGTTTTAAATTTTATTAAATGTAAAATAATTCAGTGTAAAACTTGATGGCACACTAGCAATTATAACAATGGGGTTGTTAGTTGATGACTAGTGATAGCCGCTGACGTTAGCTGACGATGGTGAGCTATGCTTTACATGAGTATTGTATTTAAAATTTTTCTTTTTCATCAAAGATATCAACTACTTAGGGACTGTTTGATTGCAAGTAAGATTTAATTTAAGTTGAATTTAATAAATCTGGTAATTTGAAATTAATAAATCATAAGAAAGTTAAAATTTAAAAAATCATTTGACACAAGATATTTTAAATCTAATTAAATATTGTGAAATTATTTAGCAACTTATTTCATGATTTAAATCTTTTAACTTAAATATAAATTTAATTTTTTTATTATCTCTAACCATGTACTAATATATAAGAATGTTGTTAAACAAATGAATCATTAATCAAAACTTTAATTTTCTTTAATTAATCACACATTATTAATTACAATTAAATTTATCAGATCATAATTAGCTTAAGATAATATATTAATTAATTAATACATTAAACTAATTAAAGTTAATTTAAATTAAATTATATTAAGTAAAATATAATTTTAAATTGATAATATCCTCATTATTGATTATATAATAAATTATAAGATTAATTAAAATTAAGACTTTCAATTAAACAAATTAAAATATAGATAAGAATAACTTAGTTAACCTAATATTTTAAATACTATTTACAAACCTCCCGCTAGCTTCTCTTTAACCTCTCCTGCCCGAAGCCCTACCGACAGTCGCGACTGGTTCTAGCGGGGAAGGCAACGACGGGATAGCAGTGTTCGAAGAAGAATACCTCAGAAACTCCCGTCTTTTTCCTCCTTCTGCTCCGCTCCTTCCTGGAACGAGGAAAAGAAGCGAAACAACGTCGCTAAGGTAACCCTCGTCTGCCCTAAACCCTCACTTGTAAAGTGCCATCTAGCAAATAGCTGTAGTGTGGATAATGCCCATTTTCATCGCCGCAATTATTTCAGGTAATATTTTAGCTTATCCTTGCACGATAGTAACATAAAGCAGAATATATCCACGCTTCAATAATTAGCATGCCCTTTGATCTCAAAATCACCACTAAGCAAGTAATGCAGCACTTTTATTCATGCAAGTACTGAACAATGGATGCTTGCATATTCAAAAATCTCATCTTTCTATCTATATGTTCATGCCCATCCTGGGAAGTTAAGCTTAGAAAATACTCTTGTTTTCCATTGTGCGTGCATATACTGTTACATATGATCATTAATCAATATGCTAATGTGTCATCTTGGCTTGTGTCCATGAGAAGATGTTCTACAACAACAATGACTATGTGGGGTCGGATACATGTATCCTTCTTCTCCGTTGTGTCCTATTAAGTGTCAAATTATTATTTAATTCTAGTAAAATAAGTTCATTTTTTATACTTCCTAACTAAGCATTGTTAGGTCTACCTGTTCCTTTCTTAACATTGGCCAAGTCTTATACATCCACTCGCCTAACTGGGTCATCGGACGACCGACGTCTTATGTGACCCACCATCCAAGGCGACTCTCTCTAATCTTATTTTCCATTGGAGCTACTCTAACCTTTTCACGTATATATTCGTTCAAGTGTAAAGCCACTCATCCACTTGAGCATCCTCATCTCTACAACATGTGACTTAATTATATGCTTCTCTTTTATTGGCCAACATTTTGAGCCATAAAGCATTGTAGGTCTCACTGCCATGTTATAAAATTTTTATTTAAGTCTAAATGATACTTTTCCATCACACAATTAGCCCAATGCATTTCTCTCCACTTCAACCATCCAACTTGCATTCTACTAATACCATCCTCATCTATTCCACCATCACTTTAAACAATAGATGAGAAATATCTAAACGCGTTCACTCATTTTAATGACTTGATCACCCATTGTCATAGCCTTACCACTATATCTTCTATAACTAAAATTACACTCCATATATTTAGTTTTAGATATACTCAAACAAAACTTTTAGACTTTAAGGTTGATCTCTATGATTCAAGTTTCTCTTGAACTCCTCTAGTCTTATCAATAAGAGGAATATCATCAACAAAAAGCATACATCAAGGTACATCCTCCTGTAAATGTCTATTAAGAACATCTATAACTTATAGTCGATTCTTGATGTAACCCAACTGAAATAGGAAAATACTTGGTCAATCCTCCTTGTGTTTGAATACAAGTAACAGCTCCATTATACTTGTATTGGATGTAATTTGGAGAGGGGTTATTTTCTTTGCCTTATAATTGAGCTTAGCTGAGTATATTGTTGATTGAACTTTGTTTGGTCATACTACAAGTTGTTCATGTTTCCTTTGAATCCGAGCTAAGCTTTCACGCACACACGCATCAATATAAATATGGTTATAGATTATTTAGATTATTCTATAATTGTACTTGGGTTGCCTAAATTAATAGAATGAGTTCTTAAACGAGCATGATGTAAGTTGAAAATTTGAACGAGTATTTGACTTCTCATTTTAACTATAATTGTATAAATTTAAATGAACAATTAATTCAGTAAATCTAGAATTAGTATTTAACTACTTAAAATCAATTAAGTAAGATAATAAATAAGGTAGCTTTCTTGCGATATATATTTGATTTAATTAATATAATTATGATTTTTATATAATTAAGATGTAATAAGTAAACACATATTAATGAAGCAAATACTTGAATGATAATAAATTCTAAAATATTATTATTATTAAATTATAATATAATACCAGTATATAAGTTATATTTAATCAAATTTTAATTAAATAATATAGGAGCTATCATTGTGGTTAATATATATCAACAAGTTATTTGCTGTACAATAAACATGTTTGTTTATGAACGTAAATAAATGAGTTATGTTTGAGTTTGATTTATTTTGTTTTCGAGCTTTTAAAAAGAATTCAATCTTGTTTGATTTTTAACTTAAATGAGTATTAATCAAGTTGAATTTGAGTTGTTTCTTGAGTACATTGGTTCACTTATAATCCTACTTTTGCATTTCTTTAATTCATGCTTTGAGGTGTTTTGTGTGATATTTTTTGCTATAGGTTCAAGGCAACTTTGTTAATGTAGAAGAATTTATTAAGGTGAAGAGAGAAATAGGAGAGAAAGAAAGAAGCTATTTCTGATGGACCATCATCTTTATGAATCAAAATGCTATTGAGCTAAAAGATTTACTATGGTTACATAGATATGTAGATATCTATTTGAGAAACTTTTAAAGTGGATGGTATCTAGTATTAGTTTAATTATATATCTTTATTGTAGCCTTTGAATTAGTTTCACATATCTTTGGGCTTAGGCATGTGTTGTTCATAGTTGGGAGGATTTTTCCTTGCACTTTTTTTGATTCTTTCATCGGGGACTTTTCCTTGATGTAAGATTTATTGAATTAGGTTGAGGCTAGTTTTGTTAACATGGAGAAAAAAATATATTAAGAAGAGAGAGAGAGAGAGAGAGAGAGGATAAAACAAAGAAATCAAAAACATAATTTTGCTAGTGATTTTACAATGCTTCCATAGATATGTGAAAAGATACTCATTTGACCAACTTCTAAAGAGGATAATATCTAATATTACGTTAATCATCTTTTTTTATTATATCTTTTGAGTTATTTTCTTTTTTATTTGTCTTGAGTGATTATGAATGTTTTTGTGAGATTAGTGTACTAGTGTTTGGGTAAGAATGTTTTGATGCCTTTTTTATATTTACATTTGCATGGATTGGATACTCTCTCATGTAATTTGGATGTAGGTTTAATCAAGTCAAATTATATAAAATTTATTGTCTCCTTTTAGTAGTTGATCTCTTTGATATTATTTTGTGCATTCATCGTTCTTGCTCTTAAGACAACATTTCTCATAAAGGTTGGGTATTTTTTTTTTAACAGGTGTTTTTTTAGTCATTTATGTAGTCTAGCATAGGTTGTGCGGGAGTTGTAGATAGAAAACAATGCCAAACTAAGGTTCTTGAAGAGCATGCAGTTGTATTTCATGGAAGAAAGTCACATCCAACTCAGATTGGGTTTGATCCAATGAATTTTAATTTGGGATCTACATGTCTTAGCTCGTTGGGTTGATTCATGATGTTGAACATACTGCATAATGCACAAGGAAGATTCAGTTATTTGCATCTTCTAGAAAGAATAAAGTTATGAAAGTTTTGTTTTGATGCCTTGGATGTATGTGGAATTTAATGAAGGATAGATGATTATTGTATATATCAAATGTTTTTATGTAGTTGTATACTTTATAATTAACTTGGAAGATCAAATTCTGATGGAAGTACCTGATTTTGAATATAACAACATTTGAAAATTCAAATAGAAATATTGGATTAGTTGTATAACAAAATTTAATTGAAATTCAAATGTTTTTATTTTAATGAGATATCAATTATATAAGCATGAGATATCAACCACCTCTAATCAACCATCTCTTGTTTCTTATTTAATACTCAAAGAACTTTAAGATCAAACCCTTAGACATTGTTTTTTATTTGTATGTTTTGGACTTGGAGATCTTTTTATTTCTTCTGCAATGTGGGTCGTTATTAAGTCTTGTTTAAATGCTATGGACCCATCATTGATTCAGTTGTTGGATTTTTTAATTGATTGTAATTTGCACAAAGCCTACTAGAGGATCTCCATAGGTAATATATTACCACTCCTTTCTTTGGATTCTAAACTTTGGATCCAACAGAACAACAAAAAAACAATTTCA